>SRLM01002438.1:0-95976 GCA_015708895.1 Populus ilicifolia | reverse complement strand
TAATACCGGCCAAGCACTTTAGACAATAAATATAAACAATATCAACAAAATAAAATGAAATAAACAAGAAAAATATTAGAAACTAAAAAGAAAAATGGTTGAACCAACCATAATCCAACAATTAATAGTCTAGTCCACAGTTCAATATCCGAAACGTTAAGGTCAATTTTTTTTTAGGCTGTAAAACCAGCCAATTGATTTTTTTTATATGATTTTTTTTAGTTTTTCAACAATCAAATCTAAATTTGTTACCTTTGCTTGCTAGCTCCCCGGCAACAGCGCCAAAATTGCTTGACCTCTTTTTATGATTGACTTGTTTTAACTCGCAAGTGCACGAGTGTGCGATGTAGCAATTAACTCGGTAAGATTGAGGTCATATCCACAAAGAGCTAGATCTGGAAATTAAGCTAGGTAACAAAAAAAACAACTCAAGAGAAATTAAATTAACAATAACTTGGTTGGAAATAATTGATGGATTTGTTTTCAAAGATGAAAACGTATAAATAGATTTTAAATGACAAGAAAAAGTAAGTCTTGGTCCAAATCAATTTTAATGGTGATGTATTGGTGATTCCTTCAACATATATAAGATAACTCAACCTAATATCAACGATGGTGATATTAGATCGGAAGATATTACAATGAAGTTTAAAAGGATGAAGATTAATTATTGCTTAAGAATGAACAAGTATTTTCATATTAAGTAAGACATTGAATCAAGCAATCTCTATACCAAAACTAAAGTTTGTGCATAAAAATTCAAGATTATAACATTACCTAAATGGTTTCTAAAGTTTCTTTGCAATGATAAATCATTCATGAAGAAAATGAAAAGATAAACATTAAGATTCATTCATATCTTAAAGAACTCACCTCAACCACCATCATCCTTGATTTGGATCCAAGAAAGAGATTAGCCAACCATGATTATATATAAGAACACTTCAATAAACATGAAATAACTTGAATCAAACTGAAATAATAAGTTTTACAAGCTAAAGAACCGAAATCTATAAAGAAGAACACAACACAATTTCAGTAAAAATTCGGACACAAATCTAACTCTAACTTTGGACAGCAATTCGACCCACTTAGAAGCTTTTCTTCGAAATGTCTATTAGAGACATATTTATAGGAAATTATGTCACCTTTTCCGATCATTAAAGAACAGCTCATTTGGACACCTGAGTCGAAAGTTATGTGTAAAACACCGAAAGGTGTTTTGGAAAATCAAGTCAGGACAGCTTTGCAACCATTTTGGTGCACGTTTTTCTTCCTCATTTATGAGTTGTCTCCTTCTTGTTTTGACCCAAAATAATGTAAAATATCCCCTCCAGCTTTCCATCCATGTGCTTGCCTTCTTAGATCAATGAATTACCCAAAATAAATCAATTGTTGTTGTGTGGACATGTAGGATCATGGATTGTGTTTGAGCTGATTTGAATTTTGATTTGGGTTGATTTAAGGCTGATTTGGGGCTGATTTTGGGCTGAATTTGAACATCAAATAAGTATACAAATGTACTTATTATTTGGGATAAGATTGACATTGAAACCTTGAGTGTTTAATGGTTGAAATTTGCACATAACATAAGGCAAGTTTGAGCTTGAAATAGATCATATGATATTCTTTTCTAGAATTGGAATAGAATTGATTTTTGGGACAAATTTGGAGCATTTATTTCAACCAAGATTTGCTTCAATCTTCAACTAAATGTCTCTTCAATTCTTTGTTCTGAATTCCGATGTTGAATTTCTTGAATTAATTCATTTAAGCTCCAAAAACCTATCGAAACATTAAAACAAACTTCATTACTAAAAAGCACATCAATTATTATAAAAAAACCAAATAAAAACAATAAATACATATGTAAAATAAGAGACTTAATGATACTTTTGATGCACAATCAAAATGCAACAACAGTTTTTAAAGAAGTTTTTCCCATCTCATAGAACAAACTCTTTCAAAAGACAAATCGCCACTTTCACTCAAAAACCAGGAGAAACATTTTACCAATGTTGGGATAGGTATCGAGACTTACTTAGTACTTGCCCTCATCATGGTTTTGAAACATGGAGATTGGTTTCATATTTTTATAAAAGGTTAACACCTAAAGATAGGCAAATGGTTGAATTGATATGCAATGGAACTTTTGAAGATAAAGACCCTGCTGAAGCAATCGAATACTTAGACTTGTTAGCTGAAAATGCTCAAAATTGGGATACCGTGGGTACTAATGAGGCACCGAGTAAAACTCAACCTCATACATCTAGTGGAGGTATGTACAACCTTAGGGAAGATCATGACCTTCAAGCTAAGTTTGCATCTTTAGCTAGAAAAGTCGAGGCACTAGAATTGAAAAAGAGTGGTCAATTAAAATCTGTTGAAAACATTGCATGTCAAATATGTGAAACAAATGAACACTCAACCGATAATTGTCCAACCTTGCCTTCTTTTAAGGAATGTCTCCATGAACAAGCCCATGTTTTAAACAGTTTCCAAAGGGCCAACGACAACCCATACTCACAAACATACAACCCTGGTTGGAGAAATCATCCAAATTTTAGTTGGAAGAGTGATGCACGAACTTCACAACCACCATTTCAAGCACACTATAATTCCCAAAATTCTCATGGATATGCACCTCCTTATGCTCCACCTCCTAGAAGAAATCTTGAGGAAACATTACATACATTCTTTGAAAAGCAAGAGACAATCAATACTCAACTTGCTCAAAACATGACAGATTTTAAAGATACTCTTGCAAAATTAACATCTGCTCTAAGTTTCCAAGAGAAAGGTAAGTTTCCATCTCAACCACAATAAAATCTCAAGGGGCAATACAATGCAAATGCAAGTAGTTTCGGAAGCTAACACATGGATCAAGTCAAATCAATCACTACTCTTCGCAGTGGTAACGTTATTGAAAAACCCTCTCTTGAACCTTATGAGAAAGATGATGAGTCAATCTCTAAGGGTAAGGAAGGGGTTGAATCTGAAAATTGCAAAGAAAAGACTAATTCTCTGCTAGCACTTCCATTTCCTCAGGCCATGACTAAACAAAGGAAAGTCAATCACAACTCTGAAATCTTTAAAATTTTTAAACAGGTAAGAATCAATATACCTTTGCTGGATGCTATTAAACAGATTCCTTCCTATGCTAAATTTTTGAAAGATCTATGCACTGTAAGAGGAAACTGAATGTGAAAAAGAAAGACTTTCTAGCCGAACAAGTAAGTGTTATTCTTCAGAACAATAATGCTTTGAAATATAAAGACCCTGGTTTTCCTACAATTTCTTGCTTTATTGGAGAGCATAAAATTGAAAGAGCCTTACTTGATCTTGGTGTTAGTGTGAATTTACTTCCATATTCAGTTTTTCAGAGTCTCAATCTAGGTGAGTTAAAACCAACTTCTATAACTCTTTTACTTGCCGATAGATCTGTAAAAGTGCTTAGAGGAATAATTGAAGATGTGTTAGTACAAGTCGATAAATTCATTTATCCTGTGGATTTTGTTATCTTGGACACACAACCTGTTGAGGCATGTAATTCATTTCCTGTTATTTTAGGACGTCTGTTTCTTGCAACTTCTAACGCATTGATTAATTGTAGTAATGGATTGATGAAGCTATCATTTGGAAACATGACATTGGAGATGAATATTTTCAACATTTGCAAGCAACCTGGAGATGATAATGATTTACAAGAAGTAGATTATATTGACGAATTAGTTTATGATCAATTTGAATCTACTTTAAGTAAAAATGAGTTGGATGAATTTGAAGATTTGCAAATGATTTATTCTAAGGAAGAAATCACGGATGAAAAAAGCACCGAAAATGTTGATGTGAATCTTTTGTCAACAGTGACAACAAATTCGACATGTGACATCACACCAATTGATGATTACTTTCCTAACAAATCCTTACTTTCTCTTATTTCAATGCCTTGGTATAACAAAAATATTAATTATCTTGCTTTATGAGATTTGCCAGCTGATTGGAGTACCCAAGATAAAGAAAAGTTTTTGAACGAAGTGAAGAACTTTTATGATGATGACCCTAACTTATTCAAATATTGTCCTGATCAAATATTTCAAAGATTCATTCCCGACAATGAGGTAAGTAGTGTCATTAAACTTTGTCATTTTGATGCATGTGGAAGTTATTTTTCATCAAAAAAGACAGCTACAAAAATCTTTCAAAATGGATTTTATTGGCCTACCATGTTCAAGGACACGCATGCATTTTGCAAAACTTGTGAAAATTGTCAAAAAATTGATACTGGTCAAAACGTTTTGTTTTATAATTCTTAACTATATGCATTCCTTAGCGAGCTAAGATCAAGATGGGGCAATCCTTGTAGGGCCTGTGATATTGAGAATTCAATGAATGACAATGATTTTAAGGAAAATGGACATTGTTTGAAAGCTTATTTTGATAATTTTCCTAGTGAAAATGAATCAATTAGTTGGAATGATCTTATAGATAAAGGTTGATAATTTTATTTCTCTCACATTGTTTTTGTGTTTTTTTTTAGTGATTTTTGCTAGTTTCTCTCATCCTAGTCAAATAGCGGATAACGGTACTCCGTGACTTAAGTCGGTTCTTTCAGTTTCCCATAATAATTGATATTTGTATATACATTTGTGCAATTCTTTGAATCTCTTTTCCAATTCTCATTTGAAAATGGATACTAATCTTGTAAAATTGAAAAAGTATTTTTCCACTCTTCCTCAGAATGCGATTACAAAAATTTATCGTGCTAGATATCAAAGATTGAGATTGTTAATGAATCATGGAATTCCTGAAGATATTCGCTGGTTGATTGAAGCAAAAGTCTGATTATCAGGTGAGTCCTCTAACTCCTTCATTTCACACATGTCTGGAATAGGTAAAAGCACTTTTGCAAAGAAACGTCGTGCAAAACGACTGAAAGTTTGTCATCAATGTGCTAGATGGACTTGTAATACACAATGTCGTTCTTTAGAAATGGTATCTATAAACCGTGAAGATAAAATAGAATTCATTAAGGATGGTCTGAGTAAGGAGTCTTTAGATAATCTTCTATTAATTCTTGAGACGCATCCTAGTGGAGATGTGCATATCCCCGACCCTGTTTGCCAGTTTTTAAGAAAACTGAATGGGAAGCCTATCCCCGACCCATAGAGGGCGTTTAAGCTGTTCTTGGACGTAAAACTAAGGGAAGATGTGAGCCACAATCATAACTACTTGTACATATACATGCTTTCTTTAAAAGTAAATAAATAAATAAATAAATAAATAGAGAGAGAGAGAGTGTGTGAGACTATAGTTGGCTTATATATAGGTGGTATGATTGCCTTTCTAATTTCTCATCTATAAAACCCTCTTTTCCTTCCTTTCATTTCTACTCAACCCATACGTTTAACAAATACTGAAGTGTGTAGAAATGGCAAGTTCCTCAGGTCATCACATAAAAAATATTTATGTTTTCGGTGGATCTAGTCCTGGAAAAGAAAAGGAGTTTTTAGAATCAGTAAATCATCTAGGTTATATATGGGGGAGGCAGTCTTGGGTTAATGGGAGGTATGTCAATAACTGTATTTTTAGGAGGTAGTCAAGTTTTGGGGGTCGTCCCCGAAGCTTTAGCACAAAGGGACATCATTGGAAAAACAATTGGAGAGGAACTTCAGGTCTCTACAATGTCAGCTCGAATGAATGTAATGTTTAATGATTAGTACTCAAAAGTACATTTTTAGCATGGTTTTATATCATCATTTTGCACTTAAAGTATCAATAACTCTTTAACTAAAGTACGTTTTATAATAATCTATCTAATAATATAAGATACCTTTAATTTGTGGTAAATATCCATTTTAAATGCAGGCCTATCACATAAATAAAAGGATTGATTGATGACTTTAAGAACTTCAATTGCAAAGGCAAAGAGATGATCAAACTTAGAAAAGAGATGTCGGTGCAATCCAAACCGGAACACTGTTTGGTAATTGGGTCATATCTGGAGCTATAGATCTCAGATTTAGGTCTACTTTATATGGATGGAAAGGCAAGACATAGGCCTACAACTTTCATATAGAGCCCAAGATCTAAAAAGGCCATTTTCAAGTCCAAATTATTGCAACAACAAAGAAGCCCGAATCTGTCCTCCAGCCCGAGCATTGTTCAGTATTTTAGCCATATCTGGATTTCTAGAAGTCAAAAGGAGCTGAAGGTTTTACACAAGAAAGCTGAGACAATTGCCTAAAACTTTCATGTTTTCAAGTGGCTCTAATTTTGACGTCATCAATGACGTTTTGGGCAGACAAGAGAAGATAAGGATTGTCACCAAGTCAAGGGTTGGCCATCTACTCATCAATTAGTCATCAAATCAATAGTTCCCAATTTTGGCCTATAAAAGGAGGCATTTGCCATGCATTTAGGCATCTTGGTGTCCAGATCAAGATCATGCTCTTGTTTTCTCTCTTTGTATTCTTTATGCTTTGTTTTCATTAATATCAAGTTTATGCCTTTCATTTCCTTTCCTTTGCTTTGTTAACTCTTATCTTATTTATGTTCTTATTTTGTTTATCCATTTTTCTTTCTTTCATTGTGTCTAGGTAAGTTAATTATGTCAAGGTGAAAAGGTTACACTAATGGTGTAAGAATAAGTATGGTATAAACTTAATATGGACTTTAATGTTTCATACTAACATATTTTATATTTGTTATCTTGTTCACTCTTTAATACTTTGCTTGTTAAATGATAAATCTTGATTTATGTTGTATAACAATTGGTACAACAAATGCTTGGTACTTTCATAGCCCATATTGTATGGTATAACCGACACCTGAGCTATGAAAGGAACTTGATTTGTTGTTAACATAAGTTATAATCATGAATGCTTGATGAAATTTACAAGTATTAGCATTAATTGAATAAGATGACTAATGTAATCATGTTAACAATCTATAATCTGATTGGAACCTCCTTTATGTGTGGATTCCAATTGAACAATAAGAGTTTATACTATACTTGTTTGACATACCATTAGTGGAACCTCTAACCTTGACATTTGTTATTATCATTGTTAATCCTTACTTTAATATCTCATCATCATCATCATCTTCTTCTTCTTCTCTTTCTTTATTACTACTACTACTACTACTACTACTACTACTCTTATTATTATTATTATTATTGTTGTTGTTGTTGTTGTTGTTATTACTATTATTGTTGTTATTGTTATTATTGTTATTGTTGTATTGTTGTTATTTATAATTTGTACAATAACCTCCCTGTGGTTCGACCCTGATTTTGTCGGGTTTTTATTACTTCGACACTCCTGCACTTGAGAGAAGACGTCAATCTTTTCGTCGTGTCATTTAACCATGCTAATGCCTTCATTGCTTTACTAGGTGGTCTAGGCACATTGGAAGAGATATTTCATATTTCCTCTTGGGCCCAACTTCACATTCACCATAAACCCATAGGTTTGTTAAATGTTAATGGTTATTATGATAAGTTGTTGTCTTTTCTTGATCATGCTGTGGAACAGGAATTTCTAACATCTTCTGCACGACAAATCATAATCTCTGCTGCTACTGCTGAACAATTGATTGACCAACTACAATCTTTCGTTCCTGTAATTGATCATTCCATGAGTCGCATAAATTGATCAACCAAAGAAAGCCGTAAAAAGCTTAGATTGGATTTGAGCTTTCATTTGTGAATCTTTGTGTCTTTTGGTTTTATTATTGTGTTTTGTTATTACTTATATTTGTTTCAATGTGTTTCAGGTTTGTTAGTGTTTGTTATTTCAGGTGATATCTTCTATACTCTATCTTTCTACCTTTAAACATTGAGGACAATGTCTTGTTTTAGTTGGGGGGAAAGAATAGTAGCTAAAAAAAAAACTGTATTTTCTATTTCATAAAGCATGTGCAAAATGGTTGTTACTATGATGGCAGAGTAAGGAGAATCTTTTATGACTCTTGAGACGCGTCTTAGTAATCATTCGTAACAAGGTCTATCATAATACTTCTTGAAATATTCAGATTTACAAACTCTTGCATTGTTATCACTTAAGTCTGCTCATATACTTATTTAACATGTATTCTTAAACCTTAATTTACACACACACACTTCAACATATGATTGTGGGTTGCATATTGGATTATTACATTATTTATGTTATTTTGTTAAAGGTAACAACTAAGGGAAAGGGATAATATATAATTAAAAAAACAAAAAAAAAGAAAAAAAAACAAGAAAAAGAAAAAAAATGAATCATAATAATAAAAATGTAGATAAGTTTGGTTTCGTAGCCTCCCTAACCTAAGCAATTAAGCCCGAAGGGGTGTTTTAACACCTGATACCCTAAAGTCAACTGACTTGGGAGCTATTGGCCCAACGCTTGTTACATGGGTTGAGGAGAAAAGCTTAAGGGAATCAAACATTGCACTATCTACATATCAGTATCTACGACCCAAGTTACTAAGCTCGTAGGGGTGTCTTAACACCTAATGCCCTAAGACTAATTGGTCTGGGAGTCATTAGCTGAAAGCTCGTTACATGGGTTAAAGATGCATGGTGTTTTAAATTATATGTATATATATTAAAAAAACAAAAAAAAAAGAAAGAAAAGAAGACAAAAATAATAATCCCAACCCAAGGAAGTTAACCTTAAACATTAGAAGAAAAATTTTATTTTCTTCCAAGAAAAGCCCCATAATTATGTGTTGATACATTAAGCACAAAAGAAAGGTTTATGAATATCTTGTTAAGAGGTATTGAGCAGGTATATAAATTTAACAAGGGTTTGTTTATCTGGATAGAGTAATGGAAGTTAAATGATGAATACCTTGCTTTGCGGAATTTGCAAATTGTTTTTCTATTTTAATGTTTGATTACTTGGGACTAGTAATAAGCTAGTTGGGGGGTGTGATTAGTACTCAAAAGTGCATTTTTATCATGGTTTTATATCATCATTTTGCACTTAAAGTATCAATAACTCCTTAACTAAAGTACGTTTTATAATAATCTATCTAATAATATAAGATACCTTTAATTTGTGGTAAATGTCCATTTTAAATGTAGGCCTATCACATAAATAAAAGGATTGATTGATGACTTTAAGAACTTCAATTCTAAAGGCAAAGAGATGATCAAACTTAGAAAAGAGATGCCGGTGCAATCGAAATCGGAACACTATTCGGTAATTGGGTCATATCTGGAGTTATAGATCTTAGATTTAGGTCTACTTCATATGGATGGATAGGTAAGACATAGGCCTACAACTTTCATATGGAGCCCAAGATCTAAAAAGGCCATTTTCAAGTCTAAATTGTTGTAACAACAAAGAAGCTCGAATCTGTCCTCCAGCCCGAGCACTGTTCAGTATTTTGGCCGTATCTGGAGTTTTAGAAGTCGAAATGAGATGAATGTTTTACACAAGAAAGCTGAGACAATTTTCTAGAACTTTCATGTTTTCAAGTGGCTCTAATTTTGACGTCATCAATGATGTTTTGGGCAGATAAGAGAAGATAAGGATTGTCACCAAGTCAAGGGTTGGCCATCTACTCATCAATTAGTCATCAAATCAATAGTTCCCAATTTTGGCCTGCAAAAGGAGGCATTTGCCATGCATTTAGGCATCTTGGTGTCCAGATCAAGATCATGCTCTTGTTTTCTCTCTTTGTATTCTTTATGCTTTGTTTTCATTAATATCAAGTTTATGCCTTTCATTTCCTTTCCTTTGCTTTGTAAACTCTTATCTTATTTATGTTCTTATTTTGTTTATCTATTTTTCTTTCTTCCATTATGTCTAGCTAAGTTAATTATGTTATGGTAAAAAGGTTACACTAATGGTGTAAGAATAAGTATGATATAAACTTAATATGGACTTTAATGTTTAATACTAACATGTTTTATATTTGTTATCTTGTTCACTCTTTAATACTTTGCTTGTTAAATGATTAATCTTGATTTATGTTGTATAACAATTGGTACAACAAATGCTTGGCACTTTCATAGCCCATACTGTATGGTATAACCGACACCTGAGCTATGAAAGGAACTTGATTTGTTGTTAACATAAGTTATAATCATGAATGCTTGACGAAATTTACAAGTATTAGCATTAATTGAATAAGATGACTAATGTAATCATGTCAACAATCTATAATCTGATTGGAACCTCCTTTATGTGTGGTTTCCAATTGAACAATAAGAGTTTATACTATACTTGTTTGACATACCATTAGTGGAACCTCTAACCTTGACATTTGTTATTATCATTGTTTAATCCTTACTTTAATATTTCATCTCAAAGTTCTCATCTTCTTCTTCTTCTTTATTATTGTTGTTGTTGTTGTTATTATTATTATTATTGCTATTATTGTTGTTATTGTTGTTATTGTTATTATTGTTGTTGTTGTATCATTGTTATTTATGATTTATACAATAACCTCCCTATGGTTCGACCCCAGTCTTGCCGGGTTATTTATTACTTCAACACTCCTACACTTGGGAGAAGACATCAATCTTTTAGTCATGTCACCCCATTTCTAGACTTAGTGATCATATCATCCACATAGACTTCAATTTTTTTATACATCATATCATGAAATAATGTCACCATTGCTCTTTGATAAGTTACCCCAATATTTTTTAGTCAAATCACATAACTCTATAGCAATATGTTCCCCACGAGGTAACAAATATTGTTTTCTTCTTGTCTTACTTGACCATTTTAATCTGATTATACTTAGAGAAACCATCCATAAAAGAGGAAGTAAAACTCTCAGCAGCATTATCCACCAACACATCTATGTGGGGTAAAGGAAAATTATCCTTAAGGCTTGCCCTATTCAAATCTTGAAAATCCACACAAACCCTAATTTTGTTGTCTTTCTTGGATACTACTACAATACTGGACACCCATTGAGAATAATCAACTATTTCTAAGAATCCAGCATCCCACTATTTTGTTATCTCCTCTTTCACTTTGATTAGTATATCTGGCTTTCTCCTCCTCAACTTTTGCTTAATCGGCTTACATCCTTCTATCAAATATAGTTTATGTACCATAATATCAGTATCTAGACCAAGCATATCAGCGTATGACCAAGCAAAAATATCAATATATTCTCATAAAAGAGTGACCAATTTACTTCTTACGCCAGCATAGATTAGCTTCCCTATTTTCAACTCTCTTTTATTATGTTCGATGCCCACATTTATCAGTTCTAGTTCTTCTTTTGCAGGCTTCTATTTGTAATTGGATTGTTCTACTAACCTTGCGATCTCTTGGATATCTTCCTCACCAAACTCTTTCTCATCTATGGCAATTATAATTTCATCAAAGTTAAGTAAATTATCCATAGTGCAATGAGTTTGTGAGGTATATGACATCCCCTTTCAGATTTCCTAACAATGGAAACTATTTCGGTTATGAGTGTATAGCTCCGGGTAAGTAAATAAATGAACAAAGGAAAAGAAAAACACATTTGAAAGAAAATATGCATGATCTCATTGAAATTTAAAGGATAGAAAGGCTTAACCACAAAACCTTATTGCCAATCTCTTGAGCCATGATGATTTGACAAGGCATAATTGCTCAAACAATACAAATAATGAAAACAAAGAACAAGCAAATAAACATTACTTTTTGAAAACAATTGGGACTTTATGAATTTTCTAATTTTCTACATCTTCTCCCTCGGCTAGTTTCCTCATAAATTCTGATGAGCCATCTTCCAAAACCCTAATAGTCAGCTAGGGCAACTATTCATGAGTATTATCCTCTTCCTTCAAATCTTGTTCACTGACTTTCTCAAGATAATTAATAGTAACACCATTGAATTCTTTTCTTAGTCCCCCCTCATAATCCTCAATTTTTATCACATATGCGAATCTTGGAAATGTTACATGGATTGATGGGATCTATATTTGATCTTTATCTAGCTCTCTCTTTTCAATCTGGCTACTTTCTTTTCTCTTCTAATTTTAGCTACTCTTTTGAAATATGCTTTTCTAGGCTTACACCCTAAGCCAAACCTCTGATCAGTGCACTTCATTTTTATCTCATTAACCTTCTTAGGCATTCTGGTAGCGAGGTCATATTGAAATGGAAAACCATGCTTTAAGAAGTATTTAGCAGCCATTTTGGTTGTTTCAGAAATTTCTAGCTTTCTTCATGCCGTATTTTTTGGTAACCATTCAGCATTTACAACTTCAAATGCATGCAGATTTCCATCCTTACTTTCTTCAGTTTCTATGTACTGTATTAATACATTTTTCACCATTGACAAAGTTTCTTCAACTCTTGAAGTATCAATAACTCCTTAACTAAAGCATGTTTTATAATAACATATTTAATAATATAAGATACCTCTAATTTGTGGTAAATGTTCATTTTAAATGCATGCTTATCACCTAAATAAAAGAATTGATTGATAAGTTTAAAAACTAAAATTGAAAGGACAAAGAGATGGCCAAACTTAGAAAAGAAATGTTGGTGCAGTCTAAACTAGAATATTGTTTGGTAATTAGGTTATATCTAGAGTTGTAGATTTCAGATTTAGGTCTATTTTATTTGGATGAAAAGCTAAGATAGAGGCCTACAACTTTCATATAGCCTAAGATTTAAAAATGTCATCTTCAAGTCCAAATTGTAGCAACACCAAAGAAGTTCGAATCTATTCTACTACCCGAGCATTGTTCAGCGTTTGACCCATATCTAAAGTTCTCTAAGTACAAACGACATCCATTTTTTTTGGAAAGCCAAGATAATTTCCTACAACTTTCATGTTTTCAAGTGTTCTAATTCCAACGTTATCAATGATGTTTTGAGCAGACAAGAGAAGATAAAGATTGTCCACCAACACAAGAGTTGGTCACCCATTTATCAATTAGTCATCAAATCAATAGTTCTTAATTTTGGCCTATAAAAAGAGGTATTTGCCATGCATTTAGGCATCTTGATTTCTAGATCAAGATCATGCTCTTGCTTTCTTTCTTTGTATTTTTGTAATGCTTAAGTTTTACTTTCATTAATATCAAGTTTATATCTTTCAATTCCTTTCCTTGACTTAGTTAACTTTTATCTTATTTATGTTTTTATTTTGTTTATTTATTTTTCTTTTTTTCATTATATTTGGCTAAGTTTATTATGTCAAGGTAAAAAGGTTACACTAAATGTGTAAGAATAAGTGTAGTGTAAACTTAATATGGACTTTAATGTTTGATACTAACATGTTTTGTATTTGTTATCTTGTTCATTCTTTAATACTTTGCTTGTTAAATGACTAATCTAGATTTATGTTGTATAACACTTGGTACAACAAATACTTGACACTCTCATAGCCCATATTGTATGATATAATCGACACCTAAGCTATGAAAGGAACTTGATTTGTTGTTAACATAAGTTATAAACATGAATGCTTAACAATATTTACAAGTATCAACATTAATCAAATAAGATAACTAATGTAATTATGTTAACAATTTATAATCTGATTGGAACCTCTTTTATATGTGGTTTCCAATTGAATAATAAGAGTTTATACTATATTTGTTTGACATACCATTAATGGATTCTCTAACCTTGACATTTGTTGTTATCATTGTTTAACCCTTATATTAATCTTCCATCTCATAGTTCTCATCAACTTCTTCTTCTTCTTTACTACTACTACTACTACTACTATTATTAATATTAGTATTGTCATTGTTGTTGTTATTACTATTATTGTTGTTTATAATTTATATAATTAACCTCCCTATGGTTCGACTCCAGTCTTGTTGGGTTGTTTATTACTTTGACACTCCTACACTTGGAAGAAGACATCAATCTTTTGATCATGTTATTGTCCTAAAGCTTTAGCAAAAGGGGACATCATTGAAAAAACAATTAGAGGAACTATAGGTCTCCACAATATCTGATCAAATGAATATAATGTTTAAACATGTTGATGCCTTCATTGCCTTACAAGGTGGTTTGGACATATTGGAAGAGATCTTTCATATTTTCTTTTAGGACCAACTGCACATTCACCATAAACCTATAAGTTTGTTGATTAGTACTTAAAAGTGCATTTTTATCTAGGTTTTATATCATCATTTTGCACTTGAAGTATCAACAATTCCTTAACTAGAGCATGTTTTATAATGACAAGTCTCATAATATAAGATACCTATAATTTATGATAAATGCTCATTTTAAATGCGGGTATTCTCACAGTTCAAAAGATTGATTATTGTGATTAACTATTGGAAGTGAAAGGACAAAGAAAAGGCTAAGCTTATAAAGAAGATGCCAATTCAATTCAAATTCCAACACTATTCAATTATTAGATCATATCTAGAGCTATAGATCTTGGATTTCAAATTAATGTATATGGCTGGAAAGATAAGAAATAAGCCTACAACTTTTATGAATGGAAAGACCTGTTGCGATGTCACGGTCGCACAAATTAATTACCCTAGCTTAAAACACACAAGATAATATAGAGCAAGCAAGGGATCGATCCCACGAGGAAGATTTAGTTCAGATTTTTATGCTATACGTTATGCAATTGGGGGGGTTTTGATTTGTGATAATCTAAAATGTGGAAGAAATTAAACTAGTGAACACAATCAATTAAAACTGAAATTTATCAAGAAAACAAACCTTGGTCACAAGCACACATCCACCTACAGAAATCAGAACTGATCCTTGAAACGAAACTCCAGTTTATATTTTGAATTTTTATCTTTTCTTAACTTTGGTTAATTAACGGATCCGCCGTATAACTAGCCCTAACCAACAAATAATCACAGTGTCCGCACTAATGATTTAATCTAATGGCAGCCTTAAGATCTAGATAAATTCATTAATCTTAACAACCAAGTTGTCTGCTTGTGTTGCTTTGATCGAATGTTTTCCCTAAGTTTAATAACGTAGTTCCGCCACAATTATCAAGCTTAGTTGCTTCACAAGTTTATATACCCTAACTCCGGTTTTGATATCAAACTTAGCAATAGATTGTTCACAATAATAACTTAGAGTCCGCTCTAGCAATTATCAACAACAATCATAGAAAATATGCATAGGAAAACATTCATACTCATTCATAATACAAACTGAAAATAAATGGAAGAATAAATCTCACAGTTCTTGAAATCTGAAAGTTTCTGCGTCCTTGCAACCAAGAAAAGAGCTTAGCCTTGCATATCTATTGAACAACTACTCCTAAAGATAAAAGAAAGCATTATTTCTAGTATGTAGAGAGGAGAGTTTGTGTTTCTTCACTTCTAGTTGCTACCACCTTTCTTTGGTTCTATTGCACTCCCCTCCTCTCCTTTCTTGGCTCTCTTGGTGTCTATATATAGGCTTCAATGGCAGCTTCTCTTGCTTCTTTATCAATAATGGTGGCTACCAAACTTGCCAAACTTGCCAAACTTTGACATTAGTAGTCACCACAAACAATCCACCATTGCAGCCTCCTTCTTTGACAATGGCAGCATTCCAACTTGCAGCTGGTTTGTGGTTGGTGATTTGAGGTTGGTGGATTGAGGTTGGTGGCTACTTTTCTTGACCTTCTAGATTGGTTTACTAGAGGGGCTAAATTGCTGAAATTATAACTTGGATGATAGTTTAGAAGCTTCGAAACATAATTTGGATTCATTTCTTCACGAAACCTGATTGCTGGCAGAATTCAGTTGTCATCTTTGGAAAATCATATCGCCCTCATCTGACATCGTTTTTGGCTGAAACTTGGAGCGTTTCTAGACCTTTGAATCAGGAATCCAACAAAATTGAGTTTGCATCAATTGGACTTCTATAGCTCCAGATATGGAATTTTGAATGGACAAAGGTCAACAGTGGCAGAATACGAGATTTGACTTTGAAGGATGTGATTTCCATGATCTTCCTCTTCTTATTTTTCTTGCATTACATTTCCAGAAAGGTATGGATGTTAGCTTTTTAAAGCCACTAGAATCACTTCATTTTGATCTCTAGAACTCACGCTCTGCACAAAACATCGACTGAACGTCAAATCTACCAATTATCTCCAATTTACTCCTTTTTGCTTTTTTCATCCAAATGTGCCTTCAAAACATAAAACAAAGAATATCAAGGCATTTTACATATAAAACATGGACAAAACATTAGGTAAATGTGGGTGAAACTATCGAATAATATGGTTACATCAAATACCCCCACACTTAGCTCTTTCTCGTCCTCGAGAAAGGATAAATAAAATTAAATTGAAAATAACCATGATCAATCTCTTAATCTCCCATCAATGTCCAAGAGTACAAGCATTATAAATAAGAATATAATAAAAAAGGATAAAATAAATAATTTTTTATGAATTTGTTTACATGCAAACTTCAAAATTCAATCAATCGTCGGGATTTAAATGAAATCTATGCCATGCCAAAGTGATAGGTCCTCTCATTGATATACACTCCAACACTCATGTGTTTAGGGTTTATGTGTTTAAATCTCTCAAATTCAATCAAATAGTATGTTCTACCATAAGCTTGCTTTTCAATCTCATCTCCATTACTAATATATTACAAACAATGCATGAATCAAAAGGTCTTATTTTCCGGTTGTAATGGGGCTAAGGTTAAGGTGAGGTAAAAGAGAGTAAAAGAAAAGGTTCAAATCAAAGAAAGTAGAGCATTCTGAAAAATGATATTTCAAACAAGATATTCCATCAAAGCACATAAATGTTTCATCTTTAATCACCAATGCTTAACTTCTTTGGATTTCAAGCTTTTGCAACATAAAATCTTAAGAACATAAATAAACTTTTTTGTCTTTTTTTTTTAATTTTGCCCATCTTTTCATCAAGCATCACTTCTTTTTTCTTTTCATAATTTCCAACCATAATTCCATGAAATATCACAAGTACATGCTCTACTAATCCTTGGCCAGGGGAAAAGAAAAACATATATAAAGTTAAGGCTTATACATGGATAAAGCAAAACAAAGATAAACAAGCTCAAAAGGGGCTCACTAAGGATAATATGCTTTAGGTTGACCTTTTGGTTTAAGTGCTTTAAAATTCCTATTGCCTTTATCATTTTCATGTATATTTGTAATGGAATATAATCTCAATAAGATATGAAGCAAGTTCTAGAGATACATATCATTGAAAGAATGCACACTCAAAGAATATAATGTTGAAGGCTCAAAAACTTGCAGTGGTATAACACTATAAAATTAACATGGCATATTCTCAAAGTCAATCCCTAAACCAATTAAACCTTAAAATTTGCATGCATACTCTTTCATTTGATTTATATCTTCATCTATCTCAATTAATTCTTATACATAATACTCATATTCTCAAAAACCAATGGGAGTTAAAAAGATCAAACACAATTTTATTTTTTTTAAGAACAACAAAGAAAACTAAAATAAGAAAATAAAAATTCTCCCAATACCCCCACACTTAAAACAAAAAATTGTCCTCAATGTTGAAATAAAAGCAAAGGAACATAAGAGAATGACAGAAAATAACTTAAAATACAAAAAAATAAAAGATAAGGAAAAAGAGAGCAAATCTGATTTTTCTTTTTGTGTGCTGGGTTGCCTCCCAGTAAGCGCTTTTGTTTTATGTCATTGGCTTGACATGTGGCATGCTCATTCTTCATAGATTGGTTCAGCTAACTCTACAGAAGCGGTGAGTTCTGCCGTCCAACCTTCATAAAAAGGTTTCAAACGATGTCCATTGACCTTGAGTACTTTGCTGGTTTCTAAACTTGTAATTTCAACTGCACCCTAAGGAAAAATATTAGAAACAACAAAGGGTCCAATCTAACGAGAGCGCAATTTTCCAGGAAAAAGTTTTAAACGCGAATGATAAAGAAGGACTTTGTCTCCAACATGAAATTCCTTTCTTGTAAGCATTCGATCATGAAGATTCTTAGTCTTTTCTTTGTAAATTTTTGCATTCTCGTAAGCATCATTTCGAATTTCTTCCAACTCTTGTAGTTGCAATTTTCTTGCAATCCCAGCAGCATCATAATCCATGTTGCATTGTTTAATGGCCCAAAAAGCTTTGTGTTCAAGCTCCACTGGTAGATGACATGCTTTCCCATAAATCATTCTATAAGGTGACATTCCTATAGGTGATTTATAAGCAGTCCTATAAGCCCAAAGTGCATCTCCAAGGCGTAGACTCCAATCTCGTCGGTTAGGTTGCACTATTTTCTCCAAAATGGACTTGATTTCTCGATTGGAAATTTCAGCTTGGCCATTCGTTTGCGGATTATATGTTGTGGATGTTCGATGAGTCATGTGATATTTGCGTAGCAATGCTTCCATGGAACAATTGCAGAAATGAGTGCCACGATCACTGATGATAGCTTTAGGGATGCCAAACCTATCAAATATGTGAGTCCTGACAAAATCTAAAACAACCTTAGCATCGTTAGTTCGTGTGGCTTTCGCCTCAATCCATTTGGACACATAATCAACAGCAAGAAGAATATAAAGATTTCCAAAAGAAGAAGGAAATGGACCCATAAAGTCAATACCCCAAACATCAAAAATTTCACTTACAAGAATATTTGTTAAAGGCATTTGATTTTTATGAGTGATATTACCTGTTCTTTGGCATTTTTCACATGATTTGCAGAAGTGATATGCATCTTTAAAAATAGAAGGCCAATAGAAACCACTTTGAAGTACCTTGTGGGCTGTTCTTTTTGCTCCAAAATGCCCACCACAAGAATGAGAATGACAAAAAGTGAGAATGGAATGAAATTCATCCTGTGGTACACATCTCCTTACTACTTGATCCACACAAAATTTCCACAAGTAAGGAGTATCCCAAAAATAATATTTAGCATCAGCTCGTAACTTGTCCTTTTGGGATGTAGACAAACCTGGAGGGAATTCTTTAGTGACTAAATAGTTCACCAAATCAGCATACCATGGTCTTGTAGAGGAGTGCAACATATACAACTGTTCATCAGGAAATGTTTCTCTTATTGTTTCAGTTGGAATATCATCGGTCCTCAGTCGACTCAAGTGATCAGCCACATGGTTTTCGACACCTTTTTTGTCTTTGATCTCAAGATTGAATTCTTGTAAAAGTAAGATCCACCTAATTAGTGTTTGGACTCCTTTTTCTTCAAAAGATACTTGAGAGCTGCATGGTCAGTAAAAACAATGACTTTTGTACCAAGCAGATATGACCTGAATTTTTCAAGAGCAAACACCACTGCAAAAAGTTCCTTTTCAGTTGTATGGTAATTGCATTGTGCTCCATCCAACATGCGAGAAGCGTAGGCAATAACATGCAAATTCTTCCCAATTCTTTGCCCAAGCACAACTCCTACCGCATAGTCATTTGCATCACACATTATCTCAAAAGGTTCATCCCAATTTGGTGGTTGGATGATAGGGGCAGATGTGACACGTCTCTTAAGCTCATCATGGGCATCTTTACAGACTTAATCAAACACAAAATCCACTTCTTTGGCTAATAATCTGCACAAAGGTGCTGTAATCTTCGAGAAATCTTTGATAAATCGTCGATAGAAACCTGCATGACCTAGAAAAGAACGAACTTCCCTCACGCATGAGGGGTAAGGCAATGATGAAATAACATTTATCTTAGCTTTATCAACTTGTAATCCACGTGAAGACACAACATGCCCAAGAACTATTCCTTGTTCTACCATAAAATAACACTTTTCATAGTTCAAGACAAGGTTTGTTTCGATGCACCTTTTTAGGATCAAAGATAAATTTTCTAGACATTTATCAAAAGAATCACCATACACCGTGAAATCATCCATAAAAACCTCGATTATTCTTTCAACATAGTCAGAAAAAATACTCATCATTCATCTTTGAAAAGTTGCAGGAGCATTACAAAGACCAAAAGGCATTCTCCTATATGCATATGTACCAAATGGACAAGTAAATGTAGTTTTTTCTTGATCCTCAGGATTAATAATAATCTGATTGTATCCACTATATCCGTCAAGAAAGCAATAAAAAGACTTACCTGCTAGGCGTTCAAGCATTTGATCTATGAATGGTAATGGAAAATGATCTTTGCGTGTAGAAAGATTAAGCGTTCTGTAATCAACACACATTCTCCATCCACTCGAGATGCGAGTAGGAATGAGCTCATCATTTTTGTTTTTCACCAATGTGATTCCGGTCTTTTTAGGCACCACATGGATTGGCACCACCCATTTACTATCAGTGATGGGGTAAATGACTCCTGCATCTAACAGTTTTAAAATTTCAGCTTTCACTACCTCCATCATAAGTGGGTTCAACCTCCTTTGCAGTTCCCTTGTTGGTTTTGCATTGCCCTCCAATAGAATGTGATGCATACACATTGAGGGACTAATGCCCTTGATGTCAGCTAAAGTCCATCCAATGGCCGTTTTGTGATCACACAACAACTTCACAAGTTTTTCCTCTTGTATACTTGTCAAACCTTTTGCTATGATAACAGGAAGTGTATTGTTGTCACCAATGAATACATACTTCAAATTATTAGGCAAAGGTTTTAATTCTAACTCGGGGGCCTGTAAAATAGATGGCAAAAGCTTTTTATGTGAGAGTAATAAATCAATAAAGACATTACCATGGGGAACGATTTGTAAAGCTTGTAAGGCCAATACTGATTTGTGCATGTTTTGGGGAACACATATGTGCCTCTCCATCTCTTCTATCTTGGTGAAATCATAGCCATAGCTCAAAGCTATGCTTAATCCATCTTCGCAATCAAAATCACAAACTTACTGCACACACTTATCAATTTAGTCATAGCATGTGATAGAATAAACATTGCTATAAGGATATTTCATTGCATCATGAAAATTGAATTCAATTTTTTCATCTCCTACCTCCATAGACAAGGTATCCTTACCACAATCAATCTTTGTGTTAGCAGTTTTCAAGAATGGTCTTCCAAACAATATAGGAGTGTTGGTTGATGAATCACAAGAATCATGTTCCATATCAAGAATATAAAAGTCACATGGAATAACCAAAGTATCAATCTTGACTAGGACATCTTCTATCACACCAAGTGGGTAAACAAAACTACGATCTGCAAGTTGTATTACAATGCTAGTTTTATTCAAAGGTTCCAGACTAAGAGAATCATAAACATGTTTAGGCATAACACTAATGGATGCACCTAAGTCACATAAAGCTCTTTTAAAACTAGCATTACCAATAACACATGGGATAGTAAACGCACCTGGGTCTTTTTGCTTTAAAGGCATATTCTTTTGAACAATAGCAGACACAACTTCACCCATACTTACCATTTCATGACCTTTCAGTTTGAAAGCTCTCTTGGTAGTACACAACTCCTTCAAAAATTTGGCATACTTGGGAATTTGCTTGATAGCATCAAGCAAAGGAATGTTGAGTTCTACTTTCTTGAAAATCTCTAAAATTTCTTTTTCTTTGTCCTCTTTCTTTGACCTAGAAGAACTCACAGGAAAGGGTGGAATTGCTTTAAAACTGGAATTCATTGAGTGAGGAGTTACCTTTGGAGTGTTGGTCGTTGTTTCAGTTTGGAAAGGAGAAGGATGTTTCTTCTTTGTATTCAATTCAGTTTCTATCTCTTCTTCTTCCTCTATCTCAATCTCTTTCGACCTTTTCTCTTCAAGTTCTTTCCCACTTCGCAACATGATCGCACTAACATTCTCTTTTGGATTCAATGCTTGGGAAGGCAATTTTCCATTCATTTGTGCCTCCAATTTCCCTACACTTGAAGCTACTTGCCCCATTTGCCTCTCCAAGTTGTGAATACTTGACCTTGTTTCCTGTTGAAAAGACATGACATTTTGTTGCAAGGTAACAGTATTAGAAGCCAAAGTTTTCATCATCTCACGAAGATCATCATTGGATGACGACCCCGTAACATTGGAGTTTGTTAATGGAGGGGGTTGTCTTGCTTGATAATTCTGTTGGGGCTGAAATCCATGGGGATGGAATTGTCGGCCTTGATTGCCTTGTTGGGATGGGTTGCCATAGCGTAAGTTGGGATGATCTCTCCATCCGGGATTGTACGTGTTGGAAAAGGGATCATATTTACGCTGGGGCTGTCCGTTGAATGCTCCATCAATTGCATAAGCTTGTTCAATATAATCTTCTTGCATTGTTGGGCACATATCCGAAGCATGTCCTTGTAAGGAGCATATGCTACAAACTTTCACCTGCTGCACATTTCCACAAGCCAAAGAACGCACAAGAGAAGTAAGATCATTAACTTTATTCTCAATGTTAGAAATATTTACCTCATTTACTCGTTTGTTGGAGAAGTCTCCACGAGTGCCAAACTGTTTTGAGTTGGCTGCCATGTTTGAGATCAATTGGCGTGCAGCCTCAGGTGTCTTATCCACCAATGCGCCTCCACTTGCAGCATCAATGATACTACGGTCAGTAGGCATTAATCCTTCATAGAAATATTGAATGAGCAGTTGATCGGGTATTTGATGATGAGGACATTGAATGCACAGTTGCTCAAATCTTTCCCAATACTCGGAGAGTGTCTCTCCATGAGATTGCCGAATCCCACATATTTCTTTCCGTATATTGGCAACTCGAGATGCTGGGAAATACTTCTCAAGGAAAATCTTCTTCATTGCATTCCAAGTTCCAATAGATCCTGGGAGAATAGAGAAAAGCCATGCCTTTGCTGCCCCTTTTAAAGAGAAAGGGAAAGCTTTCAACTTAACCTGTTCTTCATCAACTCCATTCGGTTTCATGCCAACGCAAACCATATGGAACTCCTTGAGATGAGTATGTGGATCTTCTCCTGCAAGACCATTAAATGTTGGTAACAAATGTATAAAACCAGATTTGAGCTCAAAGTTTACATTATTGTCAATGTTTATACATAGTGGCTGATTTTCCACATTAGGAGCAGCAAGCTCCTTGAGTGTTTGTTGTCGTACAATAGCCATGGAGTTGAAGCGAGCTTCCTTTCTTAACCTGCGTAAAGTGCTTTCTATTTCAAAATCAACCTGCACTTGAATTTGATTAGTAGACCGGGTCACAGGCATCAATCACTAAGAAAACTCAAAAGAAACCAATCACATAAGAAACCAAAAACAATGCAAATTGTACGAAACTCCTACGCTAGAAAACTAAAACTACCTAAAACCCTTAGAAAACAGTGGAATTTGGCCTCAATAGGGTGGGGCTAGTAATAGAGTCTTGTTCAGAACGTCGTTTTCCTTCAGAAAAAGAAAATTAGAAACCTAATTCCATAAATAATTCTGTTTTGAACAGTAACGTCGCCGCAAATAAATAGTACTACCGCAAGCAAAAAAAATTTGTTTTTTTTTTCAGAAATATAAATACAAAATCACAGCAACTAAAAATAATAGTACAAGCACAAGAATCAACTAAAATTACCTCCCTGGCAACGGTGCCAAAATTTGTTGCGATGTCGCGGTCGAACAAATTAATTACCCTAGCTTAAAACACACAAGATAGTATAGAGCATGCAAGGGATCGATCCCACGAGGAAGATTTAGTTCAGATTTTTATGCTATACGTTATGCAATTGGGGGGGTTTTGATTTGTGATAATCTAAAATATGGAAGAAATTAAACTAGTGAACACAATCAATTAAAACTGAAATTTATCAAGAAAACAAACCTTGGTCACAAGCACACATCCACCTACAGAAATCAGAACTGATCCTTGAAATGAAACTCCAGTTTATATTTTGAATTTTTATCTTTTCTTAACTTTGGTTAATTAACGGATCCGCCGTATAACTAGCCCTAACCAACAAATAATCACAGTGTCCGCACTAATGATTTAATCTAATGGCAGCCTTAAGATCTAGATAAATTCATTAATCTTAACAACCAAGTTGTCTGCTTGTGTTGCTTTGATCGAATGTTTTCCCTAAGTTTAATAATGTAGTTCCGCCACAATTATCAAGCTTAGTTGCTTCACAAGTTTATATACCCTAACTCCGGTTTTGATATCAAACTTAGCAATAGATTGTTCACAATAATAACTTAGAGTCCGCTCTAGCAATTATCAACAACAATCATAGAAAATATGCATAGGAAAACATTCATACTCATTCATAATACAAACTGAAAATAAATGGAAGAATAAATCTCACAGTTCTTGAAATCTGAAAGTTTTTGCGTCCTTGCAACCAAGAAAAGAGCTTAGCCTTGCATATCTATTGAACAACTACTCCTAAAGATAAAAGATAAAAGAGAGTTTGTCAAGTCTACCAATTATCTCCAATTTACTCCTCTTTGCTTTTTTTCATCCAAATGTGCCTTCAAAACATAAAACAAAGAATATCGAGGCATTTTACATATAAAACATGGACAAAACATTAGGTAAATGTGGGTGAAACTATCGAATAATATGGATACATCAAGACCTAAATTTTCTATTTTCAAATTCAAAGTTTGGCCACAAAAGAGAACTTAGAATTTGTCCTGCAATTTAGCCCAAACACTACTCAGAGTTTTACCCATAACTGGAGTTCTAGAAGGGAAAAAGACTTGAAATATGATGAGTGAAGTAAAAGACATTTTCCAACAACTTTGAGAAAGAAGGCTAGCTCAAATTCTGATGGTAGAAATGACATTTCATCCAGACAAAAGCATGAAGGCTATCCACCACGTCCATGACATAATGAAAAGATTGATGTCTTCTCCCAAGTGTAGGAGTGTTGAAGTAATAAATAACCCGGCAATACCAGAGTCGAACCACAAGGAGGTTAATTGTACAAATTATAAATAATAATAATACAACAACAAGAACAACAACAACAACAATAATAGTAATAATTATAATAATAATAATAATAATAATAATAATAATAATAATAATAATAATAATAATAATAATAACAATAATAAAGAAGAAAAAGAAAAATTGATGAGAACTTTGAGATGGAAAATTAAAGTAAGGATTAAACAACGATAACAAACAATGTCAAGGTTAGAGGATCCACTAATAGTATGTCAAACGGGTATAGTATAAACTCTTGTTATTCAATTGGAAACAACACATAAAGGAGGTTCCAATTAGATTATAGATTATTAACATGATTACATTAGTCATCTTATTCAATTAATGCTAATACTTGTAAATTTCGTCAAGCATTCATGATTATAACTTATGTTAACAACAATCAAGTTCCTTTCATAGCTCAGGTGTCGGTTATACCATACAGTATGGGCTATAAAAGTACCAAGCATTTGTTGCACTAATTGTTATACAAAAATCAAGATTAGTCATTTAACAAGCAAAGTATTAAAGAGTGAACAAGATAACAAATATAAAACATGTTAGTATCAAACATTAAAGTTCATATTAAGTTTATACTATACTTATTCTTACACCATTAGTGTAACCTTTTCACCTTGACAAAATAAACTTAGATAGACATAATGAAAAAAAGAAAATTAGATAAACAAAACAAAAACATAAATAAGATAAAAGTTAACTACATAAATGAAAGGAAATGAAGGGCATGAACTTGATATTAATGAAAACAAAGCATAAATATTACAAAGAATACAAAGAGAGAAAGCAAGAGCATGATCTCGATCTGGACACCAAGATGCCTAATGCATGGCAAATGCCTCGTTTTATAGGCCAAAATTAAGAACTATTGATTTGATGACTAATTGATGAGTAAGTGGTCAACCCTTGACTTGGTGACAATCCTTATGTTCTATTGTCTGCCCAAAACATTATTGATGACGTCAAAATTAGAGCCACTTGACATGAAAGTTGTAGGAAATTGTCTCAGCTTTCTTGTGTAAAACATTCAGCTCATTTCAACTTTTAGAACTCCAGATATGGCCAAAATACTGAACAGTGCTCGGGTTGGAGGACAGATTTAGACTTCTTTGTTGTTGCAACAATTTGGACTTGAAAATGACCTTTTTAGATCTTGGGCTCCATATGAAAGTTGTAGGCCCGTGTCTTACCTTTCCATCAATATAAAGTATACCTAAATCTAAGATCTATAGCTCCAGATATGACCCCATTATCGAACAATGTTCCAGTTTGGAGTGCACCGACATCTCTTTTCTAAGTTTGGCGATCTCTTTATCCTTTCAATTTCAGTTCTTAAATTCATCAATCAATTCTTTTATTTATGTGATAGGCCTGCATTTAAAATGCACATTTACCACAAATTAAAGGTATCTTATATTATTAGATAGATTATTATAAAACATACTTTAGTTAAGGAGTTATTGATACTTCACGTGCAAAATGATGATATAAAACCATGATAAAAATGCACTTTTGAGTACTAATCACACCCCCCAACTAGCTTATTACTAGTCCCTAGTAATCAAAGCATTAAAATAGAAAAACAATTTGCAAATTCCACAAAGCAAGGTATTCATCATTTAACTTCAATTACTTTATCCAGATAAACAAACTCTCGTTAAATTTATATACGTGCTCAATACCTCTTAACAAGATATTCATAAACCTTTTTTTGTGCTCAATGCATTAATACATAATTATAGGACTTTTCTTGGAAGAAAATAAAATTTTTGTTCTAATGTTTAAGGTTAACTTCCTTGGGTTGGGATTATTATTTTTGTCTTCTTTTCTTTTCTTTTTTTGTTTTTTTAATATACATATAATTTAAAACACCTTGCATCTTTAACCCATGTAACGAGCTTTCAGCTAATGATTCCCAGACCAGTTGGTCTTAGGGCATTAGGTGTTAAGACACCCCTACAAGCTTTGTAACTCGGGTCGCAGATACTGATATGTAGATAGTGCAATGTTTGATTTCTTTAAGCTTTTCTCCTTAACCCATGTAACAAGCGTTGAGCCAATAGCTTCTAAGTTAGTTGACTTTAGGGTATTAGGTGTTAAAACACCCCTTCGGGCTTAATTGCTTAGGTTAGGGAGGTTACGAAACCAAACATAAATCCATTTTAATTATTATCATTTTCTTTCTTTCTTTCTTTCTTTTTCTTATTTTTTCTTTATTTTTTTCTTTTTTTTAATTATATACTATCCCTTTCTCTTAGTTGTTACCTTTAACAAAAGAACATAAATAATGTAATAATCCAATATGCAACCCACAATCATATGTTAAAGTGTGTGTGTGTGTGTAAATTAGGTTTAAGAATACATGTTAAACAAGTATATGAGCAGAATTAAGTGATAAGAATGCAAGAGTTTGTAAATCTGAATATTTCAAGAAGTATTATGATAGACCTTGTTACGAATGATTACTAAGATGCATCTTAAGAGTCATAAAAGATTCTCCTTACTTTGCCATCATAGTAACAACCATTTTGCACATGCTTTATGAAATAGAAAACACAGTTTTTTTTTTAAAGCTACTACCCTCTCCCCCAAACTAAAACAAGATATTGTCCTCAATGTTTAAAGGTAGAAAGATAGAGTATATAAATATCACCTGAAATAACAAACACTGACAAACCTGAAACACACTAAAACAAATATAAGTAACAACAAAACACAATAATAAAACCAAAAGACACAAAGATTCACAAATGAAGGCTCAAATCCAATCTAAGCTTTTTACGGCTTTCCTTGGTTGACCAATTTATACGACTCATGGAAGGATCAATTACAAGAATGAAAAATTGTAGTTGGTTAATCAATTGTTCAGCAGTAGCAGCAGAGATTATAATTTGTCGTGCAGAAGATGTTAGAAATTCTTGTTCCACGGCATGATCAAGAAAAGACAACAACTTATCATAATAACCATTAACATTTAACAAACCTATGGATTTATGGTGAATGTGCAGTTGGGCCCAAGAGGAAATATAAAACATCTCTTTCAATGTACCTAGACCACTTGGTAAGCCAGTGAAGGCATCAGTATGGTTAAACATTGCATTCATTCGAGCAGACATTGTGGAGACTTGAAGTTCCTCTTCAATTGTTTTTCCAATGATGTCCCCTTATATCAAAACTTCGGGGATGACCCCCAAAACTTGACTACCTCCTAAAAATATGGCTTTTGACACACCTCCCATTAACCTAAGACTGCCTCCCCCATATACAAAATGAATCTTTCCCTCAGCTAGCACTTGACCAAAATGATTTGCTGATTCTAAAAACTCATTTTCTTTCCCAGGACTAGATCCACCAAAAACACAAATACTTCTTATGCGATGACCTGAGGAACTTGCCATTTCTACACACTTCAGTATTTGTTGAATGTATGGATTGAGTAGAAATGAAAGGAAGGAAAAGAGGGTTTTATAGATGAGAAATTAGAAAGGTAATCATACCACCTATATGTAGGTCAGCTAGAGTCTCACACACACACACACACTCTCTCTCTCTCTTTATTTATTTACTTGTAAAAAAGCATGTATATGTATAAGTAGTTGTGATTGTGGCTCACATCTTCCCTTGGTTTTACGTCCAAGAACGGCTTAAACGCCCTCTATGGGTCGGGGATAGGCTTCCCATCCAGTTTTCTTAAAAACTGGCAAACAGGGTCTTTTTTGGTCAGATTCCCAAGACTAAGTCGATCATGTTCTTTATGAAATAGGGGCCATAAATCATGAATTGCACGATGCACATTTCCCCTATGATGTGTCTCAAGAGTCAATAGAAGGTTATCTAAAGACTCCTTACTCAGGTCATCCTTAATGAATTGTATTTTATCTTCACGGTTTATAGATACCATTCCTAAAGAATGACATTGTGCATTACAAGTCCATCTTGCACATCGATTACAAACTTTCAGTCATTTTGCACGACGTTTCTTTTCAAAAGTGCTTTTAACTATTCTAGGCATGTGTGAAATGAAGGAGTTAGAGGACTCACTACTTACCTCATGCCTCAGAATGACAAAATTTAATGACACTACTTACCTCATTGTCATGAATGCATCTTCAAAATATTTGGTCAGGACAATATTTGAATAAATAAGGGTCATCCCAATAAAAGTTCTTCACTTCGTTCAAGAACTTTCTTTTATCTTGGGTACTCCAATGAGCTGGCAATTGTCCTGAAACAAGAAAATTGACAATATTAGCAAACCAAGGCATTATAGAGACATAAAGTAAAGATTCATCGAGAAAGTAATCATCGATTGGTGTGATGTCAGTTTTCGAATTTGTTGTCAATCTTGACAAGTAATCTACGACAACATTTTCGCTGCCTTTCTTATCTTTGATTGTGATATCAAATTCTTGAAGTAACAAAATCCACCGCACCAATCTAGCCTTAGAATCTTTATTAGAAAGAAGATATTTTAATGCTGCATGATCACTAAAAACAACAACAGGTGAGCCAATAAGATAAGACCTGAATTTTTCACATGCAAATACTACTGAAAATAATTCTTTTTCAGTGGTGGTATAATTCATTTGAGCACTATTTAAAGTTTTACTTGCATAGTAAATTACATAAGACTTCTTATCTTTTCTTTGTCCCGAAACAGCACCTACGGTATAATTACTAGCATCATATATTATTTTAAAAGGTAATGATCAATCAGGAGGTTGAATGACAGGAGCACAAGTAAGCAAGTTTTTAAGTTTAACAAAGGCTTTTTCACAATGTTCAATCCATTCAAAAATATTATCCTTTGTTAGAAGGTTACTTAAGGGCTTAGATATTATGCTAAAATCTTTTATGAATCTTCTATAAAAACCAGCATGTCCTAAGAATGATCTAACATCTTTAATAGATTTTGGTATTGGCAAGTTTGCAATTAACTCAATTTTAGATTTATTAACCTCAATTCCTTTTGATGAAACAATGTGACCAAGTACAATGTCATTTGTTACCATAAAGTGATATTTTTCCCAATTCAGCACAAGATTCTTCTCTTCACACCTGGCCAAAACCTTTTCTAAGTTACTCAAATAATCATCAAATGAATCTCCAAAAACAAAAAAATCATCCATGAAAATCTTAAGAAAATGTTCAACCATATCACTAAATATACTAAGCATGCATCTTTGAAATGTGGCTGGTGCATTACTTAATCCAAAAGGCATCCTTCGATATGCAAAAGTACCAAATAGACATGTGAAAGTAGTTTTCTCTTGATCTTCCAATGCAATTTCAATTTGATTGTAACTCGAATAACCATCTAGGAAACAATAAAATTCATGACCTATAACTCTTTTTAGGATTTCATCCATGAAAGGTAATGGAAAATGTCTTTTCTTGTCATTAAATTAAGTTTTCTATAGTCAATGCACATGCGCCAACCGGTAACAATTCTAGTGGGAATTAACTCATTGTTCTCATTTGTTATCATAGTGACTCCAGACTTCTTGGGTACAACTTGGGTAGGACTTACTCATTTGCTGTCAGAAATAGGATAAATGATTTCATTATCTAGAAGCTTAATGACTTTATTTTTCACTACTTCTTTCATATTAGGATTTAGCCTTCGTTGCATTTCTCTAGAGGGTTTAACATTTTCCACCAAATAAATTCTGTGTGTACAAATCAAAGGACTAATTCCTTTTGTATCAGCTATGGTCCATCCTAATGCATTTTTGTGCATTTTCAGAGTTTGTAATAACTTACCTTTTTAATGTTCATTAAGTTTGGAAGAGATTATTACCGAAAAAGTTTCATTTTCTTCCAAAAATGAGTATTTGAGATTGGATGACAACAACTTCAAATCAGGTTTGGGTGGTTGAGAACTTGAGGGTATGGATTTAATTGATCATGGTGGCAATTCCTTAATTTATGGCCTCCAATTACTTGTCTTTGATTCTTCCTAAAAATAAATCATTTGCAAATCATCAGATTCATCAATCTCAATTTCACTAGAAGTGGTTGGAAATTGATCATGAATTAATTTTTCAGTAAAGTCCACTTCCTGTAAATCATTATCATCTCTAGGTTGCTTGCAAATGTTGAAAATATTCATTTACAATATCATGTTTCCAAATGATAGTTTCATCAGTCTATTCCTACAATTAATCAATGCGTTAGAAGTTGCAAGAAATGGACATCCTAAAATAACAAGAAATAAATTACAGACTTCAACAGGTTGTGTGTCCAAGACAATAAAATCCATAGGATAAATGAATTTATCAACTTGTACTAACACATCTTCAATTATTCCTCTAGGCACTTTTATAGATCTATCAACAAGTAAAAGAGTTATAGAAGTTGGTTTTAACTCACCTAGATTAAGACTCTAAAAAACTGAATATGGAAGTAAATTCACAATAATACTAAAATCAAGTAAGGCTCTTTCAATTTTATGCCCTCCAAAAAAGCAAGAAATTGTAGGATAACCAGGGTCTTTATATTTCAAAGCATTATTGTTCTAAAGAATATCACTTACTTATTCGGCTAGAAAGATTTTCTTTTTCACATTCTGTTTCCTCTTCACAGTGTATAGATCTTTCAAAAATTTAGTATAGGAAGGAATCTGTTTAATAGCATCCAGCAAAGGTATATTGATTCTTACCTGTTTGAATGTTTCAAAAATTTCAGAGTTGTGATTGACTTTTCTTTGTTTGGTCATGACTTGAGGAAATGGAAGTGCTGGTAGAGAATCAGTATTTTCTTTGTAATTTTCAGATTCAACCCCTTCCTTACCCTCAGAGATTGACTCATCATCTTTCTCATAAGGTTTAAGAGAGGGTTTTTCAATAACCTTACCACTACGAAGAGTAGTGACTGATTTAACTTGATCCATGTGTTGGTTTCTGGAACTACTTGCATTTGCATTGTATTGCCCCTTGGGATTTTATTGTAGTTGAGATGGAACTAAGAGAGCAGATGTTAATTTTGTAAGACTATCTTTAAAATCTGTCATGTTTTGAGCAAGTTGAGTATTGATTGTCTCTTGCTTTTCAACGAATGCATGCAATGTTTCTTCAAGATTTCTTCTAGAAGTAGGTGCATATCCATGAGAATTTTGAAAATTATGGTGTACTTGAAACGGTTGTTGTGAAGTTTATGCATTTTTGCTCTCACTCCTCTAACTAAAATTTAGGTGATTTCTCCAACTAGGGTTGTATGTTTGTGAGTATGGGTTGTGGTTGGCCCTTTAAAAATTGTTTAAAGCATGAACTTGTTCATAGAGACATTCCTTAAAAGAAGGCAAGGTTGGACAGTTATTGGTTGAGTGTTCATTTGTTTCACATATTTGACACGCAATGTTTTCAACAGATTTCAATTGACCACTCTTTTTCAATTCTAGTGTGATTAGTACTCAAAAGTGCATTTTTATCATGGTTTTATATCATCATTTTGCACTTAAAGTCCCAATAACTCCTTAACTAAAATACGTTTTATAATAATTTATCTAATAATATAAGATACCTTTAATTTGTGGTAAATGTCCATTTTAAATGCAGGCCTATCACATAAATAAAAGGATTGATTGATGACTTTAAGAATTTCAATTGCAAAGGCAAAGAGATGATCAAACTTAGAAAAGAGATGTTGGTGCAATCCAAACCGGAACACTGTTCGGTAATTGGGTCATATCTGGAGCTATAGATCTCAGATTTAGGTCTACTTTATATGGATGGAAAGGTAAGACATAGGCCTACAACTTTCATATGGAGCCCAAGATCTAAAAACACCATTTTCAAGTCCAAATTATTGCAACAACAAAGAAGCCCGAATCTGTCCTCCAGCCCGAGCACTGTTCAATATTTTGGCCATATCTGGAGTTCTAGAAGTCGAAATGAGCTGAATTTTTTACACAAGAAAGCTGAGACAATTGCCTAGAACTTTCATGTTTTCAAGTGGCTCTAATTTTGACGTCATCAATGACGTTTTGGGCAGACAAGAGAAGATAAGGATTGTCACCAAGTCAAGGGTTGGCCATCTACTCATCAATTAGTCATCAAATCAATAGTTCCCAATTTTGGCCTATAAAAGGAGGCATTTGCCATGCATTTAGGCATCTTGGTGTCCAGATCAAGATCATGCTCTTGTTTTCTCTCTTTGTATTCTTTATGCTTTGTTTTCATTAATATCAAGTTTATGCCTTTCATTTCCTTTCCTTTCTTTAGTTAACTTTTATGTTCTTATTTTGTTTATCTATTTTTCTTTCTTTCATTATGTCTAGCTAAGTTAATTATGTCAAGGTGAAAAGGTTACACTAATGGTGTAAGAATAAGTATGGTATAAACTTAATATGGACTTTAATGTTTAATACTAACATGTTTTATATTTGTTATCTTGTTCACTCTTTAATACTTTGCTTGTTAAATGATTAATCTTGATTTATGTTGTATAACAATTGGTACAACAAATGCTTGGCACTTTCATAGCCCATACTGTATGGTATAACCGACACCTGAGCTATGAAAGGAACTTGATTTGTTGTTAACATAAGTTATAATCATGAATGCTTGACGAAATTTACAAGTATTAGCATTAATTGAATAAGATGACTAATGTAATCATGTTAACAATTTATAATATGATTGGAACCTCCTTTGTGTGTGGTTTCCAATTGAATAATAAGAGTTTATACTATACTTGTTTGAAATACCATTAGTGGAACCTCTAACCTTGACATTTGTTATTATCATTGTTTAATCCTTGCTTTAATATTTCATCTCAAAGTTCTCATCTTCTTCTTTTTCTTTATTATTGTTGTTATTATTACTACTACTACTACCACTACAAGTACTATTATTATTATTGTTGTTGTTGTTATTGTTATTATTGTTGTTGTGGTATTGTTGTTATTTATAATTTGTACAATAACCTCCCTGTGGTTCGACCCCGGTCTTGCCGGGTTATTTATTACTTCGACACTCCTGCACTTAGGAGAAGACATCAATCTCTTTGTCATGTCATAGTGCCTCGACTTTTCGAGCTAAAGATGCAAAGTTAGCTTAAAGGTCATGATCTTTCCTAAGGTTGTACATACCTCCACTAGATGTATGAGGTTGAGTTTTACTCGATGTCTCATAAGTACCTGCAATGTCCTAATTTTGAGCATTTTCAGCTAACAAGTCTAAGTACTCCATTGTTTCATCAGGGTCTTTATCTTCAAAAGTTCCATTGCACATCAATTCAACCATTTGCCTATCTTTAGGTGTTAACCCTTCATAAAAATGTGAAACCAATATCCATGTTTCAAAACCATGATGAGGGCAAGTACTAAGCAAGTCTCGATACCTATCCCAACATTGGTAAAATGTTTCTCCTGGTTTTTGAGTGAAAGTGGTGATTTGTCTTTTGAAAGAGTTTGTTTTGTGAGATGAGAAAAACTTCTTTAAAAACTATTGTTGCATTTCATCCCAAGCACAAATGGATCCTGGTCTTAAATTTTATAGCCATGTTTTAGCTTTATCTTTTAATGAAAAAGGAAAAAGCTTTAATTTGATGGTGTTCATGCTATAATTTAAATTATTATATGTGTTGTAGACCTCTTCAAATTCCCTTAAATGCAAGTATGGATTTTCCAATTCTAAACCATAAAAAAGGGTAAAAGTTGGATAATGTCTGGTTTAAAATTAAAATAAGATACATTGGGAGGAAAAACTATGCATGATGGTGCACTTGTTCTTGTTGGATTCATGTGGTCTCTAAGTGTTGTAGCACGGTTGTTCTCATTATTCTCATTATGAAGTGATTGATTATCTTCTTCAGCCATATTTTTTCAAACTGATGAGGATACCGTACAAAGTCTACCACTTGATGTATGTGACCACACTCTCATGCACGTGTAGGAATACAATAAAAAGAAAAAGAAAACAAAAGAAGAAGAAACAAAGCTATATACAGGAAAAGTGAAAAGAGAAAATAAACTAAAAATTATAATTTATACAAAACTTACCTCCCCGACAACAGCGCTAAAATCTTGACAGGACGAAAAGATTGATGTCTTCTCCCAAGTGCAGGAGTATCGAAGTAATAAATTACCCGGCAAGACCGGGGTCGAACCACAAGGAGCTTAATTGTACAAATTATAAATAATAATAATACAACAACAAGAACAATAACAACAATAACAATAATAATAATAATAACTATATTAATAATAGTAGTAGTAGTAGTAGTAGTAGTAGTAGTAGTAACAACAATAATAAAGAAGAAAAAGAAAAATTGATGAGAACTTTGAGATGAAAAACTAAAGTAAAGATTAAACAATAATAACAAACAATGTCAAGGTTAGAGGATCCACTAATGGTATAGTATAGTATAAACTCTTGTTATTTAATTGGAAACCATACATAAAAGAGGTTCCAATCAGATTATAGATTGTTAACATGATTACATTAGTCATCTTATTCAATTAATACTAATACTTGTAAATTTCGTCAAGCATTCATGATTATAACTTATGTTAACAACAAATCAAGTTCCTTTCATAGCTCAGGTGTTGGTTATACCATAAAGTATGGGCTATAAAAGTGTCAAGCATTTGTTGTACCAATTGTTATATAACATAAAATCAAGATTAGTCATTTAACAAGCAAAGTATTAAAGAGTGAACAAGATAACGAATATAAAACATGTTAATATCAAACATTAAAAGTCCATATTAAGTTTATACTATACTTATTCTTACACCATTAGTGTAACCTTTTCACCTTAACATAATAAACTTAGCTAGACATAATGAGAGAAAGAAAAATAGATAAACAAAATAAGAACATAAATTAGATAAAAGTTAACTACGTAAAGGAAAGGAAATGAAGGGCATAAACTTGATATTAATGAAAACAAATCATAAATATTACAAAGAATACAAAGAGAGAAAGCAAGAGCATGATCTCGATTTGGACACCAAGATGCCTAAATGCATGGCAAATGCCTCCTTTTATAGGCCAAAATTGGAAACTATTGATTTGATGACTAATTAATGAGTAAGTGGTCAACCCTTGACTTGGTGACAATCCTTATCTTCTATTGTCTGCTCAAAACGTTATTGATGACGTCAAAATTAGAGCCACTTGAAAACATGAAAGTTGTAGGAAATTGTTTTAGCTTTCTTGTGTAAACACTTCAGCTGATTTCGACTTTTAGAACTCCATATATGGCCAAAATACTAAATAGTGCTTGGGCTGGAGGACAGATTCGGGCTTCTTTGTTGTTGTAATAATTTGGACTTGAAAATGGCCTTTTTAGATCTTAGGCTCCATATGAAAGTTGTAGGCCTGTGTCTTACCTTTCCATCCATATAAAGTAGACCTAAATCTGAGATCAATAGCTCCAGATATGGCCCAATTACCAAATAGTATTCCGATTTGGATTGCACCAACATCTCTTTTCTAAGTTTGGCGATCTCTTTATCCTTTCAATTTCAGTTCTTAAATTCATCAATCAATTCTTTTATTTATGTGATAGGCCTGCATTTAAAATGGACATTTATCACAAATTAAAGGTATCTTATATTATTAGATAGATTATTATAAAACATACTTTAGTTAAGGAGTTATTGATACTTCAAGTGCAAAATGATGATATAAAACCATGATAAAAATGCACTTTTGAGTACTAATTAGTCCACCAGCAGCATGACTCAGTATTTTAGACATATCTCGAGTTGTAGTGCTCTAAATGCTTAGAAATTTGGTGGGTGGAAGGAAAAGACAATTTCCAACAACTTTCATGAGAACACTTTGTCAATTTTTGATTTCATCAATGTTAATTCATCCAACCAAAATGCTTGAGTGTTGTTGTCCACTAAATCAGTAATTAGCCACTAAATCAATTATTAATTATCACATGAATAGTTCTAAATTTTAGCCTATAAAAGGAGATATTTTTCATTCATTTGGGCATCTTTTTTTTCATGTCAAGATCATATTCTTGCTCTCACTCTTTATATTTTTGTAATGCTTAAGTTTTGCTTTCATTAATCTCTTGTTCATCCTTTTCATTACCTTTACTATACTTAGTTAACTTATATCATGTTTATGTTCTTATATTGTTTATTTAAGTTTTTCTTCTTCATAATATCTAGCTAAGTTAATTATGTCAAGATGAAAAAGTTTCACTAATGGTGTTAGGATAAGCATAATGTAAACTCAATATGGACTTCAATGCATATATCCTAAACAACTTGCTATTAAATAACTTTCTGTTAACATATCTTAACATTTTTATCTTATTAATTATTAATATCGTGCTTGTTAAATGGTTAATCTAGATTTGTGTTGTATAACACTTGGTACATCAAATATTTGATCCTTCATAGTCTTCAGCCGACATCGTTATTGCGAGAGGAACTTGATTTGATTTGTTATCAATATAAGTTAGCATCATGAATACTTGATAAAATTTATAAGTATGGTGTTATGTAAAGAAGATGATTAATATGATCATATTGATATACTTTACTTATCTCTAATACTATTATTGTATCCTTTAACCTTGATATTTGTCTTTATCATTGTATAATCTTTGCATTAATTTTACATCTCAAAGTCCTCTTTAACTCTTTTTCACCACCATCATCATTTTTGTTGTTGTTGTTATTTATAATTTATATAGTTAACATCCTTGTGGTTCGATCCCGGTCTTGCTGAATTATTTATTACTTTGATACTCCTGCACTTAGGATAAGACATTTGGCAACATTGCTGGGAAGGTAAATTATTGTATAAATTATAATATTTATTTTATTTTTACTTTTCACTTTTTTGTATCTAACTTTTATTTCTTTTGTTTTGTTTCCTTCTTCTTTTATTTCTTTCCTCCATTTATTTTCTTCCTACACGTGCATAAGAGTTGGGTATATTAAGTAGACTTTGTAGGGTATCCTCATCATTTTCAAAAAAAATAGCTAAAGAAGATAACCAGTCACTTCATAATAAAAATAATGAGAATAACCAAGTTAAAACACTTAGAGACCACATGAATCCTACAAAAACAAGTGCACCCTCATCCATAATTTTCTCTCTTGATGCATCTCACTTTAATTTTAAGCCAGACATTTTTTGACTTTTACCTTCTTTTCATGGCTTAGATCTAGAAAATTCATACTTGCAGTTGAGAGAATTTAAAGAAGTTTGTAACACCTAAAATGACTTTAATTGTAGCGTGAGCACCATCAGATTAAAGCTTTTTTTTTTCATTAAAAGATAAAGCTAAAACATGGCTACAAAATCTTAGGTCAGGATCCATTCATACTTTGGATGAAATGCAACTATAATTTTTAAAGAAGTTTTTTCCATCTCACAGAACAAACTCTTTTAAAAGACAAATCACCACTTTCACTCAAAAACCAGGAGAAATATTTTACCAATGTTGAGATAGGTATCAGGACTTGCTTAATACTTGCCCTCATGATGGTTTTGACACATGAAGATTGGTTTCATATTTTTATGAAGGGTTAACACCTAAAGATAGACAAATGATGGAATTGATGTGCAATGGAACTTTTAAAAATAAAGACCCTGATGAAGCAATGGAGTACCTAGACTTGCTAGTTAAAAATGCTCATAATTAGGACACTACAGGTACTTATAAAGCACCAAGTAAGACTCAAGCTTATACATATAGTGGAGGTATATACAACCTTAGGGAAGATCATGACCTTCAAGTTGAGGCACTCGAATTAAAAAAGAGTGGTTAATTAAAATATATTCAAGACATTGTATGTCAAATCTATGAAACCAATGAACACTCAATAAATGAATGTCTAACTTTGTTTTCGTTTAAGGAATGTCTTCATAAATAAGGTCATGCTTTTAACAATTTCCAAAGGCCCAACCATAACATGACCTCCAACTCTGAAATCTTTGAATCTTTCAAACAGGTAAAGATCTTTGTTGGATGCTATTAAACAGGTACCTTCTTATGCAAAATTTTTGAATGATTTATACACTATAAAAAGAAAACTGAATGTGAAAAAGAAGCCTTTTAACCGAACAAGTAAATGTCATTCTTTATAAAAATAATGCTTTGAAATATAGAGACCCTAGTTGTCCTATAATTTCATGCTTTATTGGAGAACATAAAATTTAAAGAGCTTTACTAGATCTCGGAGCTAGTGTGAATTTACTTCATATTCAGTCTTTCAAAGTCTCAATCTAGGTGAGTTAAAACCAACTTCTGTAACTTTGATACTTGCTAATAAATTTGTAAAAGTGCCTAGAGGAATAGTTGAAAATGTATTAGTACAAGTTGATAAACTCATTTATCTTGTGGATTTTGTTGTCCTATATGCACAAATTGTTAAAGTATGTAATTTAATTCATGTTATTTTAAGACGTCTATTTCTTGCAACTTCTAACACGCTAATTAATTGTAGGAATGGATTGATGAAGTTATCATTTGGAAACATGACATTGGAGATGAATATTTTCAACATTTACAAGCAACCTAGTGATAATAATCATTTACAAGAAGTGGACTTTATTGAAAAATTAGTTTATGATTAATTTAAAACTATTTCCAATGAAATTGAGTTTAATGAATCTAAGAATTTGCAAATGGTTTATTTATAGGAAGAATCAAAGGCAATTTGAAGAGTTGCCACCACAATCAATTGAGTCTATACCTTCATGTGTTCAAAGAACAAAACCTGATTTGAAATTATTGTCATTTAATCTTAAATACTCATTTTGGGAGATAATCAAACTTTTTTGGTAATAATTTCTTCTAAACTTAATGCAGATCAAGAAGGTAAGTTATTACAAACTCTGAAAATGCACAAAAATGCATTAGGATGGACCATAGCTGTTATAAAAGGAATTAGTCCTTTGATTTGCACACACAAAATTTATTTAGAGGAAAATGCTAAACCCTCTAGAAAAATGCAACGAAGGCTTAATCCTAATATGAAAGAAGTAGTAAGGAATGAAGTCATTAAGCTTCTAAATAATGAAATTATTTATCCTATTTCTGATAGCAAATGGGTAAGTCCTACCTATGTTGTACCCAAGAAATCTAGAGTCATTGTGATAACAAATAAGAAAAATAAGTTAATTCCAACTAGGACTATTACTGGTTGGTGCATGTGTATTGATTATAGGAAACTTAATTCAATGACTAGAAAAGATTATTTTCTCTTACCTTTTATGGATCAAATCCTAGAAAGAGTTGCATGTCATAAATTTTAATGTTTCCTATATGGTTATTCGGGTTAGAATCAAATTGAAATTGCAATGGAGGATCAAGAGAAGACTACTCTCACATGTTCATTTAGTATTTTTGCATATCGAAAGATGCCTTTTGAATTATGTAATGCACGAGCCACTTTTGAAAGATGCATGCTTAGCATATTTAGTGATATGGTTGAATGTTTTCTTGAAATTTTTATAGATGATTTTTTTTTTGATGATTCATTTGATGATTGTTTGACTAACTTAAAAAAGGTTTTGAGCAGATGTGAATAGGAGAATATTGTATTGAATTGGAAAAAATATCATTTTATGGTAACAAACAGCATTTTACTTGGTCACATTGTTTCATCAAAAGAAATTGAGGTTGACAAATCTAAAATCGAGTTAATTACCAACTTGCCAACACCAAAATTTGTTAAAGATAGATCATTCTTAGGACATGCTAGTTTTTTATAGAAGGTTCATCAAATATTTTCGTGTTATATCTAAGTTATTATGTAACCTTCTAACAAAGAAAGATGTTTTTGAATGAACTAAATAATGTGAAAAAGCCTTTGTTAAACTTAAAAACTTGCCTACTTCTACTCCTGTTATTCAACCTCTTGATTGGTCATTACCTTTTGAAATAATGTGTGAAGCTAGTCATTATACCGTAGGTGTTGTTTTGGGATAGAAAAAATAAAAAACCTTATGTGATTTACTATGCAAGTAAAACTTTAAATAGTACTCAAATAAATTACACCATCACTGAAAAAGAATTACTTGTAGTAGTATTTGCATGTGAAAATTTTAGGTTTTATCTTATCGGCTCACCTATTGTTGTTTTTAGTGATCATGCAGCTTTGAAATATCTTCTTTTAAAAAAGGATTCTAAGGCTAGACTAGTACAATGAATTTTGTTACTTCAAGAATTTGATATCACAATTAAAGACAAGAAAGGCACTGAAAATGTTGTCATGGATCATTTGTCAAGATTGATAAAAGATTCCAAATCTGACTCACACCAATCGATGACTACTTTTCTGATGAATCCTTATTTTCTATCTCTACAATACTTTATAAGAAATAACAAAACAAAATAATAAAACACAAGGCTTCACAAACGAAGGCTCAAATCCAATCTAAGCTTTCTACGGCTATCCTTAGTTGACCAATTTATGCAACTCATGGAGGGATCAATTATAGGAGTGAAAGATTGTAGTTGGTCAATCAATTATTCAACAATAGCAGTAGAAATTATGATTTGTCATGCTAAAGACGTTAGGAAATCCTCTTCCACAACATGATCAAGAAAAGACAACAACTTATTATAAAAACCATTAACATTTAACAAACCTATAGATTTATGGTGAATGTGAAATTAGGCCCAAAAGGAAATATAAAACATCTCTTCCAATGTGCCCAGACCACCTAGCAAGACAATGAAGGCATCAGTTGTTTAAATATTGTATTCATTCGATCAGACATTGTGGAGACCTGTAGTTCCTCTCCAATTGTGTTTCCAATAATGCCCCCTTGTGCTAAAACTTTGGGGATAACTCTCAAAACTTGACTACCTTCTAAAAATACAGCTATTGGCATACCCCCCATTAACTCAAAGCTGCCTCCTCCATACAGCTGATTAGTACTCAAAAGTGCATTTTTATCATGGTTTTATATCATCATTTTGCACTTAAAGTATCAATAACTCCTTAACTAAAGTATGTTTTATAATAATCTATCTAATAATATAAGATACCTTTAATTTGTGGTAAATATACATTTTAAATGCAGACCTATCACATAAATAAAAGGATTGATTGATGACTTTAAGAACTTCAATTGCAAAGGCAAAGAGATGATCAAACTTAGAAAAGAGATGTCGGTGCAACACTGTTCGGTAATTGGGTCATATCTGGAGTTATAGATCTCAGATTTAGGCCTACTTTATATGGATGGAAAGGTAAGACATAGGCCTACAACTTTCATATGGAGCCCAAGATCTAACAAGGCCATTTTCAAGTCCAAATTATTGCAACAACAAAGAAGCCCGAATCTGTCTTCCAGCCCGAGCACTGTTCAGTATTTTGGCCATATCTGGAGTTCTAGAAGTCGAAATGAGCTGACTTTTTTACACAAGAAAGCTGCGACAATTGCCTAGAACTTTCATGTTTTCAAGTGGCTCTAATTGTGACGTCATCAATGACGTTTTGGGCAGACAAGAGAAGATAAGGATTGTCACCAAGTCAAGGGTTGGCCATCTACTCATCAATTAGTCATCAAATCAATAGTTTCCAATTTTGGCCTATAAAAGGAGGCATTTGCCATGCATTTAGGCATCTTGGTGTCCAGATCAAGATCATGCTCTTGTTTTCTCTCTTTGTATTCTTTATGCTTTGTTTTCATTAATATCAAGTTTATGCCTTTCATTTCCTTTCCTTTCTTTAGTTAACTTTTATGTTCTTATTTTATTTATCTATTTTTCTTTCTTTCATTATGTCTAGCTAAGTTAATTATGTCAAGGTGAAAAGGTTACACTAATGGTGTAAGAATAAGTATGGTATAAACTTAATATGGACTTTAATGTTTAATACTAACATGTTTTATATTTGTTATCTTGTTCACTCTTTAATACTTTGCTTGTTAAATGATTAATCTTGATTTATGTTGTATAACAATTGGTACAACAAATGCTTGGCACTTTCATAGCCCATAATGTATGGTATAACCGACACCTGAGCTATGAAAGGAACTTGATTTGTTGTTAACATAAGTTATAATCATGAATGCTTGATGAAATTTACAAGTATTAGCATTAATTGAATAAGATGACTAATGTAATCATGTTAACAATCTATAATATGGAACCTCCTTTGTGTGTGGATTCCAATTGAACAATAAAAGTTTATACTATACTTGTTTGACATACCATTAGTGGAACCTCTAACCTTGACATTTGTTATTATCATTGTTTAATCTTTACTTTAATACTCTATCTCCAAGTTCTCATCATCATCATCATCTTCTTCTCTTTCTTTATTATTATTATTATTATTATTATTATTATTATTATTATTATTATTATTATTGTTGTTGTTGTTGTTGTTGTTATTTATAATTTGTACAATAACCTCCCTGTGGTTCGACCCCGGTCTTGCCAGGTTATTTATTACTTCGACACTCCTGCACTTGGGAGAAGACATCAATCTTTTCGTCGTGTCAACAGCAAATGAATCTTTCTTACAGCTAATACTTGACCAAGATGATTTGTTGATTCTAAAAACTCCTTTTCTTTCCCAAGACTAGATCTACTAAAAACATAAATATTTTGTATTTGATGACTTGAGAAACTTGCCATTTCTACATACTTTAATATTTGTGGAATGTGTAGGTTGAGAAGAATTTATAGATGAGCAAGTGAAAATGCAATCATACCACCTATCTATAGGTCAGCTAAAGTCTCTCTCTCTCTTTTTCTCTCTCTTTTATTATTATTATTTTAAAAGTAGTTGTGATTGTGGCTCACATCTTCCCTTGATTTTACATCCAAGAACATCTTAAAAGCCCTCAATAGGTTGGGGATAGGCTTCCCATCTACTTTTTTTTTATAAACTGGCAAACAAGGTCTTTTTTAGTCAGATTCCCAAGACTACATTGGGCATGTTCTTTATAGAATTGTGACCATAAATCATAAATTACACGATGCACATCTCAACTATGGTGCATCTTAAGAGTCAATAAAAGATTATCTAAAGACTCCTTGCTCAGGCCATCCTTAATGAACTGTATTTTATCTTCATGGTTTACAGATACCATTCCTAAAGAACAACATTTTACATTACAAGTCCATCTGGCACATCTGTGACAAACTTACAGTCGTTTTGCATGTTTCTTTGCAAAAGTGCTTTTAACTATTCCAAGTATGTATGAAATGAAAGAATTAGAGGACTCACCTGATAATCAAACCTTTACTTCAATTAGCCAACGAATATCTTTAGGAATTCCATGTTTCATTAACAATCTCAATCTTGCACATCTAGCATGGTAAATTTTTGTAATCGCATTCTAAGGCAAAGTAGGAAAATATTTTTTTAATTTTTCAAGAGTGGTGTTCATTTTCAAATGAGAAGAGATGTAAAGAAGGGAGAAAGAGCAAAAAATTGAACAAATAGATACACAGATATTAGTTATTATGGGAAACTAAAAGAACAGACTAAAGTCATAGAGTACCATTATCCGCCATTTGACCAGGGTGGAAAAAACTAGCAAAAAAAAGGTAATACTAGAAGGAAACACAAAATCAATGTGAGAGAAAAAAAATATCAATCTTTATATAAAGGATCACCCAATTCAATAGAGTCATTTTTAACTGAAAAATTGTCAAAGTAAGCTTTTAAACGATGTCCATTTACCTTGAAAACATTATCATTCTTTAGATTCTCGATATCACAAGCCTCATATGGATACACATGCTTCACAATAAAAGGACCGCTCTATCTTGATCTTAGTTTTCTAGGAAATAAATGGAGTCGAGAATTATAAAGCAAGACTTTTTTACCAACATCGAATGTTTTTCTTAGTATTTTCTTGTCATAAAACTCTTTGATTCTTTCTTTATGAATTCTCAAGCTTATTTATTTGTAATTTCTGTAATTGACTAGCATCATCAAGATTTGAATTGAAAGTTTTAATAGCCCAATAAGCTTTATGTTCAAGTTTTACAGGCAAGTAACAAGGTTTTCCATATACTAGTCTATAAGGTGACATACCTAATGATGTTTTATAAGCAGTTAGATAAGCCCAAAGTGCATCATTAAGTCTTAAAGACTAGTCTTTTCTATTAGGGTTAATTGTTTTCTCCAAGATTTGTTTGATCTCCCTATTAACAAGTTCTACTTGTCCACTTGTTTTAGGGTGATAAGTGGTGGCAACTTTATGTGTGATTCCATATTTCTTCATTAAAGACTTAAATGACTTGTTGTAGAAATATGTTTCACCATCACTTATCATGGCTCGAGGGATTCCAAATCGACTTAAAATATTTTCTTTTAAAAACTTTATCATTGTTTTATGATCATTGTTTCGACTTGAAATTGCGTCTATCCATTTTGAAACATAATCTACTACAACAAATATGTACAAGAAATCAAATGATAAAGGAAATGGATCCAGGAAATCTATACCCCAACAGTCAAAGACCTCGACGACAAGAATAAGATTTAAAGGCATCATGTGACATTTTGAAATAGATCCTAACTTTTAATAATTTTCACAAGTCTTGCAAAATACGTGTGAGTCCCTGAACATGTTGGGCCAGTAAAATCCACTTTGTAAGATTTTTGTAGTTGTCTTTCTTGATGAGAAATGACCCCCACATGCCTCAGAATGACAAAATTTAATGACACTACTTACCTCATTGTCGAGAATGCATCTTTGAAATATTTGATCAGAATAATATTTGAATAAATAAGGGTCATCCCAATAAAAGTTCTTCACTTCGTTCACGAACTTTCTTTTATCTTGGGTACTCCAATGAGCTAACAAATATTCTGAAACAAGAAAATTAATAATATTAGCAAACTAAGGTATTATAGAGATAGAAAATAAGGATTCATCAGGAAAGTAGTCATCGATTGGTGTGATGTCAGATTTGGAATCTGTTGTCAATCTTGACAAATGATCTGTGACAACATTTTCATATTTCTTATTGGGTCCAATTTCACATTCACCATAAATCTATAGGTTTGTTAAATGTTAATGGTTCTTATAATAAGTTGTTGTGTTTTCTTGATCATACTGTGGAACATGAATTCCTAATGTCTTCAGCATCACAAATTATAATTTGTACTGCTACTACTGAATAATTGATTGACCAACTACAATCTTTCACTCCTATAATTGATCCCTCCATGAGTTGCATAAATTGGTTAACTAAGGATAGCCATAAAAAGCTTAGATTGGATTTGAGCCTTTGTTTGTGAAACCTTGTGTTTTATTATTTTCTTTTTGTTATTTCTTATATTTGTTTAAGTATGTTTCAGGTTTGTTAGTGTTTGTTGTTTTAGGTGATATCTTCTATATTCTATCTTTCTACCTTAGAACATTGGGGGATAATGTTTCATTTTGGTTAGGGGGAAGGGGTAGTAGTTGATGCTTTAAAACAAAAAAAACCTTAATAGTTGTGTTTTCTATTTGCAAAACCATTGTTACTATGATAAAAGAGTCAAAGAGTTATTTTGTTAAAGTGACTCTTGAGACGCATCCTAGCAAACATTCTTAACAAGGAGACGCATCCTAGCAAACATTCTTAACAAGGTTTATTATACTACTTCTTGAAATATTAAGTTTACAAACTCTCACATTATTATTTATTGCTTTTGCACATATACTTATTAAACCAAGTATTTTTAAACCTTCATTTTCACACACACACTTTAATATATGATTGTGGGTTGCATATTGGATTATTACATTATTTATGTTCGTTGTTTAAGATAACAACTAAAGAAAATGGATAGTATATATTTTACAAAAAAAAAGATAATAATTGTTTTTTTAAAAAATAAAAACGTAGATAAATTTCGTTTCGTAGCCTCCCTAACCTAAGCAATTAAGCCCGAAGGGGTGTTTTAATACCTAATATCCTAAAGTCAACTGACTTGGGAACTATTAGCCCAAAGCTTGTGATTAATACTTAAAAGTATATTTTTATCAAGGTTTTATATCATCATTTTGAACTTGAAGTATCAATAATTCCTTAACTAAAGCATATTTTATAATAATATATCTAATAATATAAGATACCTTTAATTTATGGTAAATTTTCATTTTAAATACAGGCCTATTACATAAATGAAAGGATTGATTGATGAATTTAAGAACTGAAATTGAAAGGATAAAGAGATGGTCAAACTTAGAAAAGAGATGTCGGTGCAGTCCAAATTAGAACACTATTAAATAATTGGATCATATCTAGAGCTGTAGATCTCAGATTTAGGTCTACTTTATATGGATGGAAATGTAAGATATAGACCTACAACTTTCATATGGAGCTCAAAATCTAAAAAAGCTATTTTCAAGTTCAAATTGGAGCAACAATAAAGAAGTTTGAATCTATTCTCTAGCCTGAGCACTGTTTAGTATTTTGGCCATATATGGAGTTCTAGATGTCAAAATAATCTAAATTTTTTACACAAGAAAGTTGAGATAAGTCTCTACAACTTTCATGTTCTAGTGGTTCCAATTTGGATGTTATCAATAACATTTTGGACAGACAAAAGAAGATAAGGATTGTCACCAAGTCAAAAGTTGGCCACCTACTCATCAATTAGTAATCAAATCAATAGTTTTCAATTTTGACCTATAAAAGGAGGCATTTGCCATGCATTTAGGCATCTTGGTTTCTCTCTTTGTATTTTTTGTAATGTTTATTCTTTGCTTTCATTAATATCAAGTTTATATCTTTCATTTCCTTTCATTTACTTAGTTAACTCTTATCTTATTTATGTTCTTATTTTGTTTGTTTATTTATTTTTCTTTCTTTTATTATGTCTAGCTAAGTTTATTATGTCAAGGTGAAAAGGTTACTCTAATGGTTAAGAATAAATATAGTGTAAATTTAATATGGACTTTAATGTTTGATACTAACATGTTTTGTATTTGTTATCTTGTTCACTCTTTAATACTTTGATTGTTAAATGACTAATCTTGTTTTATATTGTATAACACTTGGTACAACAAATGCTTGGCACTTTCATAGCCCATACTATATGGTATAACCGACACCTGAGCTATGAAAGGAACTTGATTTGTTGTTAACATAAGTTATAATCATGAATGCTTGATGAGATTTACAAGTATTAGCATTAATCAAATAAGATGACTAATGTAATCATGTTAACAATCTATAATCTGATTGAAACCTCTTTTGTGTGTGGTTTCCGATTGAATAATAAGAGTTTATACTATACTTGTTTGATATACCATTAGTGGAACCTCTAACCTTGACATTTGTTATTATCATTGTTTAATCCTTACATTAATATTCCATCTCCAAGTTCTCATCATCATCATCTTCTTCTCTTTCTTTATTACTACTACTATTGCTACTACTGTTGCTATTATTATTATTATTATTATTATTATTATTATTATTATTATTATAGTTGTTGTTGTTGTTGTTGTTGTTGTTGTTATTGTTATTGTTATTATTCTTGTTATTGTTATTATTGTTCTTTATAATTGTTATTTATAATTTGTATAATTAACCTCATCGTTCTACCCCGGTCTTGATGGGTTATTTATTACTTCGACACTCCTCCACTTGAGAGAAGACATCAATCTTTTAGTCGTGTTAGCTTGTTATATGGGTTGAAGAGAAACGCTTAAGGAATCAAATATTACACTATCTATGTATTAGTATCTACAACTCGAGTTATTAAGCTCTGTCTCAACATCTAATGCCCTGAGACCAACTAGTTTGGGAGTCATTAGCCGAAAGCTCATTATATAGGTTTAAGATGCATTGTGTTTTATCTTATATGTATAAAAAAAGAAAAAAAATAATAATCCCAACCCAAGGAAGTTAACTTTAAACATTAGAATATATTATTGTTTTCTTCTAATAAAAGCTCCATCAACTATGTTTTCTTGCATTGAGCACATAAAAAAAAGAAAGTTTATCAATATCTTGTTTCAACAATATGAAGCAAATATATATAAATTTAATGAGAGTTTGTTTACTTGGATAGAGTAATGGAAGTTAAATAATGAATGTCTTAGTTTTGGGAACTTGCAAATTATTTTTCTATTTTAACGCTTTGATTACTAGGGACTAGAATAAGCTAGTTAGGAGAGTATGATTAGTACTTAAAAGTGTATTTTTATCAAGATTTTATATCATCATTTTGCATTTAAATTACCAATAACTCCTTAACTAAAGCATGTTTTATAAAGACAAGTCTGATAATATAAGGTACCTTTAATTTATGATAAATGCGTATTTAAATATAAGCATTCTCACAATTCAAAGGATTAATTATTGTGATTAACTATTGGAAGTGAAAGGACAAAGAAAAGGCTAAGCTTACGAAGGAGATGCTGATTCAGTTCAAATTCTAACATTGTTCAGTCATTGGATCATATCTAGAGTTATAGATCTTGGATTTCATATTAATTTATATGGCTATAAAGATAAGAAATAGGCCTATAACTTTCATGTCTAGAAAGAAACAAATTTTCCATTTTCAAATTCAAAGTTTGGCCATAAAAGAGAAGTCCGAATCTGTTTTGCAATCCAACCTAAACACTACTTAGAGTTTTACCATAACTGAAGTTCTAGAAGTTCAAATAATCTGAAATTTGGTGGGTGGAAGGAAAAGAAAATTTCTAACAACTTGTATGAATAGGACTAACTCAAATTCAGATGGTAAAAATGATATTTCATCTAGACAAGAGCACAAGGGCTATCCACCACGTCCACCTGCAGCACTACTCAGTATTTTAGATATATATCAAGCTGTAGTGCTCTAAATGATTTGAAATTTGATGGGTGGAAGGAAAAGACAATTTCCAACAACTTTCATGCAAAACACTTTGCCAAATTCTGATTGCATCAATGTCAATTTAGCCATCCAAAGTGCTTGAGTGATGTTGTCCACCAAGTCCACTAATCAATAGTTGGCCACTACATCAATTATCAATTACCACATGAATAGTTCTGAATTTTAGCCTAGAAAAGGAGGCATTTTCCAATCATTTGAGCATCTTGTTTTTCATATCAAGATCATGTTCTTGCTCTCTCTCTTTATATTTTTGTAATGCTTAAGTTTTGCTTTCACTAATCTCTTGTTCATCCTTTTCATTTCCTTTACTATACTAAGTTAACTTATATCATGTTTATGTTCTTGTATTGTTTCTTTAAGTTTTTTTTCTTCATAATGTCTAGCTAAGTTAATTATATTAAGGTGAAAAGGTTTCACTAATGGTGTTGGGATAAGTATAACATAAACTCAATATAAACTTTAATACTTATATCCTAAACAACTTGCTATTAACATGTCTTGTCATTTTTATCTTATTAATTCTTAATACCTTACTTGTTAAATAGTTAATCTAGATTTATGTTGTATAACACTTGGTAAATCAAATACTTGATCCTTCATAGTCTTTAGCCGACATCGTTATTAGGAGAGGAACTTGATTTTTAATCAACATAAGTTAACATCATGAATACTTGATAAAATTTATAAGTATGATGTTATGTAAATAAGATGATTAATATGATCATGTTGATAATTAATAAACAATTTATATCTTACTTATCTCTAATACTATTAGTGTATCCTCTAACCTTGACATTTATTTTTATCATTGTATAATCTTGACATTAATCTTACATCTTAAAGTCCTCTTTAACTTATCTTCACCACCATCATCATTGTTATTGTTGTTGTTGTTGTTGTTCTTCTTCTTCTTATTATTATTATTATTATTATTATTATTATTATTATTATTATTTATAATATATATAGTTAACTTTCCTATGGTTCAACCTCGGTTTTGCTAGGTTATTTATTACTGTGACACTCCTGTATTTGGGATAAGACATCAACTCTTTAATCGTGTCAGGTGTACACCTCTTGACTTAGTAACAATCCCTAGCTTATTGTATATAGAAAATGTCATTGCTAACATCAAAATTTGAATAGATAATCCAATGAAAGTTTTGGAAAATTGTCTCAACTTTTCAATAAAATAAAAATAAGGTCATTTGGACTTCTAAAACTCGAGATATGGGCTAAAAACTGAATAATTTCTAGGTTACATGATAGATTCTAACTTTTTTATTGTTGCTACAAGTTGAACTTCAAAATGATCCTTTTGAATCTTGGATTCTTTATAAAAATTCTAGGTCTATATCTTAGCTTTATATTTATATAAACCAGACCTAAATCCAAGTTCTATAGCTCCAGTTATAATTCAATAATTGAATGGTGTTCCAATTTGAATTCAATTAGCATATCTTTTCTAAACTTAGCCCTCTCTTTGTCTTCTCAATTTCAGTAATTAAACTCATCAATCAATCCTTTAATTTATGTAGTAGGCTTGCATTTAAGGTGAACATTTATCATAAATTAAAGGTATCTTATATTATAAAATATGTTATTATAAAACATGATCTAGTTGAGTTATTAATACTTCAAGTGTAAAATGATAATATAAAACCTTGATAAAAATATACTTTTAAGTACTAATAACTAGGTGGCAACTCCTAAACCTCTCAAATCATTATTTTATGATTTATCTCAACACATCCAAAACCTTTTGATCCTAGAGGAAAACTAGCCATTCAACATCATATATGCCATGTTAATTATGTTATTTCCTAAAAGATAGAAACCATTGTGTTGTTGATTCCAAGTGAATGGAATCCATTGTGATTTTTTTTCCAAAAAGATGACAACCATTATGTTATTATTTCTAAATAGATGAAAATTTTAGTGTCATTGTTCCTAAATAAATGGAACCATTATGTTATTATTTCTAAACAGGCATTGTTATCTTGAATTATTCTTGTAATATTTTATACGATTTAAGGTTCTATAAAAATTGGATTGTGATAAATTGCATTTTCTTTATAACTAAATTATAAATTTATTAATTATATATGTATGTTGTACAAGGCCATCTTATGTTGTTTATCACATGAGTAGAAGCTTATTTTAGTCTAGTTATAGGAAACCTTTTAGTTATGTATTTCATTTTATATTAGGATGCTAGAAATGTAAACCTATAGTTCCATTTTGTAAATAATGCCTTTCAAGTAATCTATTTGGATAGTTAAGAATTGAGTGTTAATGAACTTAATTTTAACATTTCACTTAATCTAATATTACATTATTCTCTAACATTCATTTATGAATTTACTTATTGAAAGTGTCATGCTTGCTAATGTTATGGATTTAGTTATGAAATGTGATGAAAATGAAAGGAAATTGAATTGTGTTAATGTGTGACTCTAAAGGGCATGATAAGTATTTTATCGATTACTTATTATCGATTTGTTTATGGAGGAAATTTTAATAGAAAAATTTGTCTTTTTCCAATAATTGAACATGAAAATGCATGAATTATGGAAAAATGTTGAAAAAAGTGTTATAATTTGGGTCAAAATGGTGAATAAATAGTGATAAAATACATACATGAAAAAGCCTTTTTAGCATAGATCATTCTAGGATAATAATTCATTTCCAACTCCAACATTGATTTCACATGTTACTTGTTACTTTATTCTTGTACATATATATTTACACATATTTACTCGTAAATAAAGTCATTTAGAAAGAATAATAATAAAATTTATTAAATCCATTGATATTAAAAAGCAATATTATTTTTATGTCTCCTCCCAACTTCATCTTTTTTTCTACTCAATGTAACTCATAACTTATCAATACATGTTTCAAAATAGTTCATCTTTCCTACAATTTTGGTAACAACGTCCTTTAATTAATTTCACATAATATTTATAAGGATTTTTAAAATTAAAGCCTATACCATTTAAAATCCACATCCTTAGTTAAATCCACATCATAATTAAAATATAGCATGTATATTTGTATGTATATAATCCCCCCTTTTTTTTTTCTCTTTTTTTTCTAACATATATTTGAAACAATTTAAACCATCACGATACACCAATATACATAAATCACAAGCAATGTATATATTTCCCCTCCCTTATCATAAGAATTCTATTTAACATATACTTAAATTCCAAAAAAAAATAATTTAACAAACCAATTCTTTTTTGGTCATCACCACACTAACAATTTACATTTATTACTTCCATTTTATAAACAATTTATTCAATTTTCAATCAATTCTTAATATTATACAATTGGTTGGCCTTTAGGTTTATTGAGCCAGTATGATTCTTCCTTAAATTATTCATGAATTTATATTAAAAACACGCTAATCTAACACAATTCATTAATTATAAATCAATGACATAATTTCTCCAATTATTCACATATACTCTAATTTATAATATACTAATAAAAATCAATTAAAATGTGGTAAAATAATTTAATTCATTTTCAATCATTATTTTTTCATAACAACACATACATTTCATATAGTTCTAACATTTAACACAAAACAAACAACTTTCAATTGACAATAATCTTGACCGACCCTAGTTCTTCTTTACCACAATAATTCTTTCTTCATTTTTCTATGAATTTGCATCTATCATAACTTATTCCAACTCAATCACTTCAATTTCAATCAATTTTGCAATTCCATTAAAACTCAACAATAAACCATTAATCAAAGATTTGAGATTTTGATTAAAATCATTTAAACTTCACCCAAACTTGGATAAATGAGTTTAAAACACTCTACTTTTTAAGGATTTGAACTTCAAATGTCTATCTGGTTAGTTCCCACCGATCCTTATTCTTCCTCTTAAAACTCTTACTTTTTCACACTAAGTTAATTTTTCTCTCACTTAATTCTCCCTTCAAATAAGGTGTTTATGTGTTTAAAACTTAATAATCCACTTATGTTGTACAAAAGAACTAGTTTCCTTAAAAAAAATTAAATAAGATAACAAAAGAAGAAGAAAACTTCTTCGTTTCTCATGGCTAATGACCTCCCTAATAAAAAAAAGAGAGAGTTGGTTCTTTTCCTTTTATTATGGTTCTACCGCTAGTAATGTTTCATGAGTGTTTTTCAAGTAAATCTCTAAGCTCCTAATATAACTTGATATCGAATTTCATATTATTGATTTTATTATATTATATTTTCTTTTGTCAACCCTCACCATTCAAGATAAATTTCATACACCTTTGTATTGTAGTATTTATAATCTTTATATCCATTTAATACTTATTTTGGTTCACATTAATTGTCATTTACTTATTTTCTATTTATTTTAAAAAAAATTCATGAAATTTCAAATTTCTCGAGATTTACAAAATTGAAAGAATTTTGTAATGTGGCAAGGGTATCAATTCGTTTATGATGTTTTTGGAATTGATTTTTTATCATAGACAAAGTGTTTGATGGAATATGAAATTTTAGTTCTTTTCTAATTTTTAGATAATTTGTAATATTAGTTTGATGAAAATGTAGTCACTAAATTGAATATATTAGTAAACATGTAAATAATACGACATTTTTTATTTTTGGTATCAAAGTATTATAAAGTTATTATGTTTTTAGAATGTAAAGTGTAATTTTTCAAAATATGAAGATAAAATACAATCAAACTATAAAAGGTTTAATTTGATTTTTTCCAAAAAAAATTAAAAACATTATGAAATTATAAAAACTACCCTCTTTAAGTTTTAAAAACTATAAAAAAACCGAAACTGTTAAAAATACAAAAGATTATCTTAGTTTTAATATTTTTTATAATATTGGCTTATCAAAGAAAAAGACCCACCATTCTAATATAAGATATTAATATAAGATATATTTAGAGGATGTTTAGAAATAATGTAGAGATTAATTTTTAAAGTACCTTTTGGTTTATAAATATATTAAAATAGTTTTTTAATTTTTTAATATTTAATCTCGACATCAGGGCTTCAAAACTATCTAATAACATAAAAACGATTAATTTCAAACACTAGGATTTTAAAAAAATTTAGAGAGACGATTTAATTATATTTCCAAAAATAAGCTTAAACAAGTAAAGCCTTCAATGATTAACTTGTAAACCTGGACTCGTGGAAAATTTAAGTTGTGTTTGGCATGACTTTTTTTTAACCAACATTTAATTTAGCTTGTTAAAAAAAGGTATTAAGTATCTTAAATAAATTAAAATAAAACTTTTTATTTATATTATTTGCTCTCTGCATTAATGTATTTTTATTCAACTTTTACTAAACATTTTTCTAACGTAACTATTTCTGTTAGTAATCATCTATGAAGAAATATTTTTCTTAATTATGAGTGTCATTCAGAATTTAGTTTTCACGTCAGTTTTATAGATATTCCCTGCGAAGAGCACAGAAATATATAGCACAAGTGAAACAGATTAAAGTTAAGCATGCATATGAGTTTTGTCAGCAGCGAGCTAGAAGAAACTAAAATATGTGTGTAGAAAGTCCAACAAATTACAGTAAAGAACCATGAAAGAAATATTTGTATGGCTCCCTAAGTACTGTCAAACCATTATAATTCCCCAAAAACCGTTGATTCTATACTGATAATCATATGGCAAATGGCCTGGCTAGATAGCTAGAAGCAGAATATATATATATATATATATCATCAATTCGACGCTACTGCTCTTAGAAAGCTTTGTGATAAAATCCATGAATCTTCTTCCAGGACTCTTCCCTTTGCATCTTCAGCTGCTTGTAGAAGTTCCCAATGAATGTCTCGGCTTTTGTGAATAACTCTTGCCCACTAATTCCACCAACTTCTCCTTCTTCTTCTTCTTCATGCTCTTCAGTCACATCTTCCACTGCTTTAGTACCGTGATCGCCACCCCCTATAAAGAAAAGGCTTGGCAAGGAGGGACATTTTTTTACTTTATGATCCACTTTTACAACAGTGCTAACAATATTCTCGGATGCAGATTTTTCAAGTACCTTGGCCTTAGCAGGAGCTTCATTAGCCTGATCATTAGTGGAGGCTTGATGATCTGGAGGTGCCGTCACAAATGATCTCGCAGGCTTTGTTGTCAGAGGAACAACAGCATGCCTTTTGGACTCCTCTACAGGCTCGGAGAAGGCCGCCGATATAAGGCCAGCTTCAGCTCCAAGAGCTATAATGAGCAGATTAATAATGAAGTAGAGATACTTGGGCCTCAACGAGGAGGATATGAGAGGTGTCACAAAGAGAAGCGCAGCTAGGATAGAAAGCATTAGAATTTGAGACCTTTTCAACTTGCTCATAGCTAGCTATTGACGGGGGCAGTAATACTGATTCAAGAGGTAATGTACTGGTTGTCTGCAATTTGGTGCTTGAAGAATGAATATTTAATTGGTTCCGAGTAGAAACCAAGTACAGGCTTTTCTATATGTGTGTGTGTTGAGAGGGAGAGAGAGAGAGAGAGAGAGATCACCGGAGGCAGAGGGCTGAGCAAGATAATACTTGAGATTTGGAACTTGCCGTGTATATATATAGTGATGGCAGCATTTTAGTAAATATCAGTCAACAATAAAACAAGGAAAGATGATGATTTTTTATCAAAAGAAAAAAGAAATCCATAAATTAAAGAAAAGAGAGTGCGAGGGTATTCTCTTGTCATAAGATCTGTATTTACTTTTCCTTCTTTCTAATTAATAAAACTTCAGAATAACATTTCACTTTCATCGCTCAAGTGTGTCAACCAATTCGATGCTTTAACATATTCAGACTATATATCATAAAGATAGGTTAGATGTTCACAATGGTATATTCAAAAAACTAGAAGAAACATCTTCTTACTTTATGAGAAGTGATTGGAGTTTATCCAACTTAATTTAGTTTTAATGAAGGGCGTAGCTAGGATTTTTTTTTTTAGAGCTACTAAAAATCTACATTGAAATTATTTTTTAAAGATCAAACATTAACTCATGTATATGAATTTGTCAAATTAACAATAAAATTTTAATCAAAATATACAAATCAAATGAAAAATAAAATTTAAAGTATATAAAATTAAAATAAAAGTAAAAATAAATTATACTATCAAAGTTACACTATTCAATGTTTTATAGAATATAATTAATCTTTGATTAAATCTGAATTGATATCTTCAACAAGTTTTCATTCAATGTAAATAATTAGTACTTAAAGTGCATTTTTATTAAAGTTTTATATCAATATTTTACACTTAAAGTATCAATAACTTCTTAACTAAAGCATGTTTTATAATAACAAGTCTGATACTATAAGATACATTTAATTTATGATAAATTTTTATTTTAAATATAGACCTATTACATAAATCAAAAGATTGATTTATGAGTTCTATTACTAAAATTAAAAAGATAAAGAGAGGGTAAAGTTTATTTAAGAAATGTTAGTTCAATTCAAATTAAAACACTGTTTAGTCATTGAGTTGTAGAACTTGGATTTGGGTTTGTTCTATATGAATGGAAAGCTAAGACATAAGTTTAAAACATTCATGTAGAATACAAACTTAATTTTTCTATATGCAAGTCTAAGTCTTAGCAACAATAAAGAAGTCTGAATTTATCCTGCAACTCAAACACTGTTTAGTTTTTATCCTATATCTTGAGTTCTAAAAGTCCAAATAACTTCAATTTTTTTTATTGAAAAGTTTAGATAATTTCTTAGAACTTTCATTATTCAAGTCTGTTCAAATTCTAATGTTAGCAATGATGTTTTGTTTAGACAAGAAGATAATGATTGTCATCAAGTTAAGATGTGATCACCCACTCAATAATTAGTTAACAAATTAATAGTTCCCAATTATGACCTATAAAAGGAGACATTTGTCATGCATTAGGCATCTTGGTTTTTAGATCAAGATTATGCTTTTACTCTCTTTCTTTATATTTTTATAATGCTTAACTTAAGTTTTACTTATATTAATCTCTTGTTTATACTTTTCATTTCCTTTTATTTACTTAGTTAACTTATATCTTATTTATGTTCTTATCCTGTTTATTTATGTTCCTACTTTTTATTATGTTTAATTAAGTTTATCATGTCAAGGTGAAAATATTACATTAATGAGGTAAGAATAAGTACAGTATAAACTCAACATAGACTTTAATGTTATATTTTGTATTTGTTATCTTATTCACTCTTAATACTTCTCTTGTTAAATGGTTAATTTTAATTTATGTTGTATAACTTTGGTATAATAAATATTTGACACTTTCATAGCACAAATTGTATAATATAACCAACACTTGTATTATGAAAGGAACTTAAGTTATTGTTAACATAAATTATAATCACGAATACATAACAACAATTACATGTATTAACATTATTCAAATAAGATAACTAATATAATCATGTTAACAATTTATAATACAATTGGAATCTTCTTTGTGTGTGGTTTCCAATTGAGTAATAAAAAGAGTTTATGCTATACTTGTTTGAAATAACATTAGTGGATTCTCTAACCTTGACATTTATTTTTATCATTGTTTAATCCTCACATTAATCTTATAATCTTAAATTTCTCTTTAACTTATTATTGTTATTGTTGTTGTTGCTGCTTATAATTTGTATAATTAACCTCCTTGTGGTTTGACCCTGGTTTTATTGAGTTATTTATTACTTCGACACTCCTACATTTAAGAGAAGACATCAATTATTTGATCATATCAGTAAATCATCATAGACTCTATTAAGAATTCATTTTCTATTTTATTGTGAAGCATAATTTTAACATGTTTCATAGATGAAAAAAGCTCACTTTATGATGGCAATGAAAACAAGTAAAAAAAAAGATGAATCAATCTATCAATCAAATAATAGTGTTGTGACTTATTTGTTTCAACTTATCCTCAACATAATTAAGAAATGATAAATGCTTGACCAATTTTATGATTGGCTTGTTTTAACTCGCAAGTGCATGAGTATGTGACACGACGAAAAGATTAATGTCTTCTTTTAAGTGCAGGAGTGTCGAAGTAATAAATAACTTGGCAAGACCGGGGTCGAACCAAAAAGAGGTTAATTGTATAAATTATAAACTACAATTATAAACAATAACAATAGCAACAACAACAACAATATTAGTAGCAATAATAATAATAACAATAACAATAATAACAATAATGATAATAATAATAATAATATAAAACATGCTTTATTTAAAGATTTATTAATACTTCAAATGCAAAATGATAACATAAAACCATGATAAAAAATACACTTTTAAGTACTAATTTGTATGCGATGTAGCAATTAACTTAGTACGATCGAGGTCATATCTATAGAGAACTAGATTTAGAAATTAAGCTAGGTCACAAAAAAAACTTAAGAGAAATTAAATTAACAATAACTTGGTTAAAAATAATTAATGAATTTGTTTTCAAAGATGAAAACGTGTAAATAGATTTTAAATTATAAGAAAAAATAAGTCTTGATTTAAATCAATTTTAATAGTAATGTATTGGTGATTCCTTCAATATATATAAGATTACTCAATCTAATATCAACGATGGTGATATTAGATCGAAATATATTACAATGATGTTTAAAAAGATAAAGATTGATTATTGCTTAAGAATGAACAAGTATTTTTATATTAAATAAGACATTGAATCAAACAATCTCTATACCAAAACTAAAGTTTGTGCATAAAAATTTAAGAGTATAACATTACCTAAATGATTTCCAAAATTTTTTTGCAATAATAAAACATTCATGAAGAAAATGAGAAGATAAATATTAAGATCCATTCATATCTTAAAGAACTCACCTCAACCATCATCATCCTTGATTTGGATCCAAGAAAAAGATTAGCCAACTATGATTATATATATATATATAAAACTTTAATAAACATGAAATAACTTGAATCAAACTGAAATAATAAGTCTTACAAACAAAAAAACTAAAATCTACAAAAACAAAATACAACACAACTTCAGTAAAAATTCAAACACAAATATGATGTTAACTTTGTATAGCAATTTTGCCCCACCTAGAAGCCTTTTTTGGAAATAGCTATTAAAGGCATGTTTATAGGAAATTCTATTATCTTTCCAAATCAGTAAAGAACAACTTATTTTGACACTTGAGTAAAATGTTATGGCAAAACACCAAAAGGTGTTCTGGAAAATTAAACTAGGCCAGCTTAGAAACCACTTTGATGTACTTTTTTTTCTCTTTTATAAGTTATCTCTTTCTTCTTTTTGACCTAAAATCATGTGACAATGTCCCCTCCAACTTGTCATCTATGTGCTTGCTCTCTTGGATTAATGGATTATCCAAAATAAATCAAATGTTATTTGTTGTGTAAACATGTAATATCATGGATTGTGCTTAGGTTAATTTGGAGGCTGATTTAGAGCTGAATTTAAACATCATATAAGGATACAAATATACTTCTTATTTGGGCTAAGATTGACATTGAAAATTTGAGTGTTTGATGGTTGAAGTTTGCACATAATATAAGATAAGTTTGGGTTTAAAATAGATTATATGATAATCTTTTCTAGGATTGGAATAAAATTGATTTTTAAGGAAAATTTGGAACACTTATTTGAACCAAGATTTGTTTCGAATTTCAACGTTAAATTTTTTTAAAATAATTCATTTAAGTTCCAAAAATCTATCAAAACATTAAAAGAAACTTCATTACTAAAAAGTACATCAATTATTATAAAAAAAACCAAATAAAAACAATAAATATAAATTTAAAATAAAAGACTTAATGATACTTTTGATGCACAATACATAGACATATTTTAAAAGCTCTCATGATAAATCATATTAATATAATAGTGTTTTAGTTGAGATCTTAAATAACACCTCGTATTCATTGAAATGTTCAGGGTAAAAATTTTCACCAAGCTTGCAAATAACACCAATTATTTAAAGTTGTTCTTAGATTATAAGGCATAGCTAAATTCAAGGAGTTCTACTATCTCATCACTGAATCTAGAATTTTACTCTTCCAACTAAAAATCTATTGTTGAGTTCAGTATACCATAATGATAATGTTGATAAATTGTTTATTATTGTCATGAATGACTTGTAGCCTTTTTATATGAAGCATTCATTACAAGCAAACTACGATTATAAACAAACTTAATGGTGAAAAATCAAAAAAAGATTATAAGAAAAAATGAAAGATAAGCAATCTTTCTAACTTTTAAGATCCTTTTAAATAATAGTACTTATTAGTGTAGTTAAACCCCATATTGTTTATTTTGTTTAACTATCAGCTTATAGATGACAAGTAATTGAAAACAATAATTTAGTTCCTAACTTTCCCAGGAAAACCTTCTAAAAGTAGCAAAGAAACTTTACATCACAATCTAAAACTATATTCCTAGGAACCCTATGAAGTTGTACTATCTCTTTAAAGAATAAATAAAAAATATTAGTTATATCATTAGTTTTATGATATGCTATGAAATGCGTTATTTTAAAAAACCTATCAACAACCACAAAGATAAAGTCCCTTATTCTTTTTGACATAGGTGAATCTAAAATAAAATCTATGGAAATATCTACCCAATGTTCTTTAGGTACAAGTAAACGAGTATACAAACCATGCGATAAGACCTTAGAATTGGCTTTTTTATATATATAATACATCTATTACACATTCTTTGCACATCACATTTCATTTTAGGCTAGTAAAAGTGTTCATATAATACATATAAAGTCTTAGCAACACCAAAATGACCCATTAAAGCTCTCTTATGAGCTTTACAAACAAGTAATTCACACCTAGATCTATTAGGCTCACAAAATCTATTTTCTTTAAACAAGTATTCATCAAATTTATAGAACTTTCTAAAAGCTAAATTTTCATATGCATGAAATGCATTAGCAAAATCGTCATCATTCATATACAATTCATTCACATTCACAAATCCTAACAAATTAGCATTTAAGGTGGATAGAAAAGCATACATTTGTGTTAATGTATGAACCACTATATTTTCCTTATCTTGATTATATATGATCATATATGTGAATGTTTTAATGAATCCCACCCGCTTTGCATGTTGTCGATTCAACTTATCTTGTCCTTTCAAATGCTTTAATAATTTATGATAAGAATGAATCATGAATTCTTTTGGCCATTATTATTGTTGTCATATCTTTCAAGTTCTCACCAATATATAAACCTCCTTATCATAAGTAGGGTAGTTCAATATTGCACCATTGAGCTTTTTGTTGAAATAATCAATGGTTTGTTTATTCTACATCAAAATATCTTTAATACTCTTAATGCATCACATTTAATCTTAAAAGCTTTTGTAAAGTCAAGTAAAGCTAATAAAGGTGTTGAAAAAAAAATCAACAAGTTAAATGCATTATCTTGTTCAATATCCATCCCTATTTAAAACTAACTAACTTTTTGATGATCTTAGTGTTTGGTGTAACTAGTGTGCTAAAATCCTTAATAGATCTCTAATAGAAACAAACCAAACTATGAAAACTTCTTACATTAGTCACAAATTTAAGTGTAAGCTAATCTCAGATGACCTTAACCTTATCTTTATCCATCTCAATATTCTATACAGCTACAACATATCCAAGAAACAAAATTTCCTCTATGCAAAAGACACACTTCTCAAGATTAAGAATACAATTTCTCACTATATAATACATTACGTACACTATGCAAATAATCAAGATGCTTATTCAAATTCTTGTTATAGATCAAGATGTCATCAAAATACACAACCTTAAATTTACCTATAAATACATATAACATATGAGTGCATTTACAAGTCCAACCAACATGATAATCAATTCATGCAAACCATTCTTAATCATACATGCAATTTTCAATGCATTCCCTTCTTTCATCATAATCTGATAATACCCATTTTTCAAATCAATTTTAGAGAAAATAAATTATTTGTGTAACTTATCTAGCATGTTATCAAATCTAGGGATAATATATCTGTACTTTACGATTGTGTTGTTAATGGCTCGACAATCAACACATCCTCATTATTCCATCCTTTTTGGCTTGTTAGTATAAACACGAATTTGATCTCACCCTTTCTAGCATAGAAATTTAATTGTTTCCTTAATTTCTTCCATATAAAGATCACTACTCATACTTATTTTCTTCACTCCTTAGGTCTTACCTCCATTTCAATCAATTTAATTATTGATTTAGAATTAGCCAAATCTATCAGTCTTTTCTCACCATTGTCTTTACATGAATTTTCACTCTCCTCAGGCTTATATTTCTTTTTCAACTTTAACTGATCATCATACATTTTTTTTAGGGATAAATGTGCAAGAGTGATGGTTTTACCACCTTTTACAATATTATATCTATTTCTAAATCCATCATGAATAGACTTCTATCAAACTATCATAGAAACCCTAAAAGTAAATGACTAACATGCATTGGAAACATATCACACATAACATCTTCAGAATATCTACCACTAGCAAAGGAAATCAACACCTATTTAGGGACTTTCACCTCACCATATTCATTCAACCATTACAATATTTACTGTCTAAGATGCTTTATAATATTCAAAGTCTAATTTCCTAATTGTTTCCATCAATTATCATACTACATACGTTGTTTTGGATATGACACCTAGTGTGAAAGATGTCCTCCCTTTGCTGATCTACATCATCCTCTTTTACTTGTGTGTTTAGAACATGTCTTATAACTAATGTGTCTCTCTCAACTCGATATGTAATCTCTATATCCCTACAATCTTTTAAGGTGGCATATCATTAACATTATATTTTTCACTTTCTCATTCAATTTCACCATGTTTCATGATCATTGTTCTCTTATTTGGACATGGAGAAGCAATCTGTCCATTCCCCAAGCACCTAAAACATTTTATATCATGATTACAAATAGTTTGTGAATCAGTTTTACCTTTCTCATCAGTAGGCATCTCTTTCTTGGCCTAAGGTTGTTTGACCTTAGCATGCATAAAGAACTTTAGCTGGGCAGCCTTTTCTCTTTTTAGATTCAACCTTTAAACTGATGAAGAAGATGTCGAACTTATATGTGGTCTTACACTACACTTCTTTAGATTTGTCTCTCCACCTTTGTTGTCATATGTACATCTCCTTGAACTTAATATAATGTTGTGACTCCATAATATTAGCAATGTCCTTATTTAGCATTTTAAGAAATATAACCATGATGGCTTTTCAATCCTTAACCACATTGGCCTAAATCATTGTTATTTCCATCTCCTTGATATATTAATTTATTATCTTACAACCATAAGTCAGACCTTGTAACTTCATATATAGATCCATATAATAGTGATTATGAGAAAACATCTCCTCAATAAGACTTTTATCTCCTCTCATGTCTCTACAAGTTGCTCTTATTCCTCCTCCTTCTAATCAAATTTGATCCCACCAAATCAATGCATAATTCAAAAATCCAATTACCACCAACTTCACCTTCTTTTGTTTAGAATAGTTATGGTAATAAAAAAATCCAATTAGCATTTTTCTTCCACTCCAAATAAGCCTCGAAATCATATTTACCTTAGAAATTAAGAATTTTTAATTTAATATAGTCCAAGTCCCTATCCACATCATCATAGTTCCCCACATTACTGAAATTTCCCCTTTAGTTGAATTAGCCTCTTTGTTTAAACCTAAAATCCCTTTATTTTATATGATGTTGAAAACTCCCCCTTTGTCTCAAGGTCTTAAACTCAAAACCTCCATCCCCCAAATCATCATCATCCTCCCTAAAATCACCAAAATTAGCATCCATATGCCTTTCAACTCTACTATTATGGTTCACTATCCTTTAGCCCCTACTACACATATGTAAGAATTATTAGAATTAGAGGCATCCCTATGTTTTTCAACTTTCTCAAGTTTGACATGTATGGCTCCTAACACCTTTTGCACATTTGTCAGCATCTGCATTATGCCTTTAATCTAAAGCTTTACCTTCACGTTGCTATGTGGTTTGTTTAGAATAGTTATGGTAATAAAAAATCCAATCAACATTTTTCTCCACTCCAAATAAGCCTCAAGATCATTTTTACTTTAGAAATTAAGAATTTTTAGTTTAAGCTAGTCCAAGTCCCCATCCAAATTATCATAGTTCCCCATATTACTTAAATTTTCCTTCTAGTTGAATTAGCCTTTTTGTCTAAACCTAAAATCCCTTTATTTTATATGTTGTTGAAAACCCCCTTTGTCTCAAGCTCTCGAACTCAAAACCTCTATCCCCAAAGTCATCATCATCCTCCCTAAAATCAACAAAATTAGCATCCACATGCCTTTCAACTCTACTATCATGGTTTACTATCCTTTAGCCCCTACTACACATAAGTAATAATTATTAGAATTAGATTCATCCCTATTTTTTTCAACTTTGTCAAGGTTGACACTTATGGCTCTTAACACCATTTGCACATTTGCTAATATCTACAATATGCCTTTAATCTGAAGCTTTATGTCAGCCTCACGATGGGCTGGTGGACTATTATGATCTTACATATTGGTAAGAGTAAAAATGAGTTAGTGGTGATAAAATATCCTCATACCTCTAGCGTTTCTCTTAAATATCAAATTTTTCACTTTAATATGCTTGTTATGCTTTTTTCGACTTGTCTCACTTTCTTTTAGCTTTTGCAGAACTGAAATCAACTCTAAATAAAACCACTTAGCATTGTAATACAAATGAATAAATATGACTATGAGAAAAAAAATTATAAAAACAAGAAAAATATAGGACTACAATTATGATCTTGCAAGTAACAAACGAATCTATATAAAATATGGATGACTTGAAGACATGAATAAAAAAGAATAAACATAAAAAATATGAATAAAATGTAAATAACACTCAAATATACAAAATATAATGATAGTACACTAAAAGATATGAGATCAATAGAAACAAGACAAATTTTAAAAGTTAACATAAAATAGACATTACAACAAGCTTAAACCTAAATCTAGACCCTAAATAAAACAATGTTAAATGAACCTAAAATTAATATATAATGTGATTAGAGCCTTAGTAAATAGAATATAAAATCTAAGTTAATTCTAATTCATTTTAATAGATAGACCAAAAACTAACATGAAACAACCCTTTTAATACTTGAATTCATAATTTAAAGAAAATGATGTCTAAATCACCCCAAAATGTAATATACAATATGAATAGGAATCAAGTAATCATAATATCAAGTTTTAGCTCATTCTAAGTTGATTTGATCCAATTTTCCTTTATTTTGTTTTCTATGGGAGAATTTAAAACTAATCTTTTGAATGTTGTTTTTCTCTACTTTTATACTACTGATATATTGAAAGACAACAACAAATTGAATTATTATTATTTTTATTACTAAGAAGATGCCATAATTGAATTAAAGAGATGAAGATTGGAACATATAGTTTGACGCGAAACTATAGAAAAATGAAATTAATAAAAGGATATAACATGTTTAATAAAGCCTAGCTCTAATATCAAATGATATGAACCCCATGATCACATGGTCATATAACTCATATGAAAACAATACAACTCCTCAAAATCTAAGAAATCATGTTTAAAAATGTGTCTTAGAGATTATGTAAGTAGCACTATTGGAATCCAAAACCCCGACCCAACGAATAACAATTTATGAATGAAAAGAATATGATGATGTCACAAAGATGTTTGTTCTTCAATAAATCAATTTAGCTCATTAAAGAACCATAGTAGAAGAATGCTTTCAAAAACATATATATTTCATTCATCAAAGTCTAGAACTCTTACACTCCCTTTCAAAAAAAGGGTTTTTCTAATGCCAAAGACCTAAAACTTAATGTTATGAACATAAGACCACAAATATAATAAATTAAGTTTTATAACAATTAAAATAACAAAGTCCAAAACTCAATGCAAGCTTATAATGAAAGTGCCATTGAAGAAAGAGGTTGTCAACCTTATGTTTGGATTTATAAAGACTACACAACTCAAGAAAATCTTATGTTTGCTGCCTCTTTAATTTTTATTATGGATTTTATTTAAGTTTCATTACCATCTCCTTCCTGAATTACATTAATTAAAGTATGTTCAACCTTTTTTTAAGTTTGAACACTTATCTTGACCCCAATATCTTTAATCAAATCAATCAATGCCTCTTGAATCCTATTGGCCTTTAACATTGTAATTGGCTCAATTGGTAACTATAAAGGATCATGTGGTAATGCTTGTTAATTCTCACCATCCATTGTGTTTATGACACGACCAAAAGATTTATGTCTTCTTTCAAGTGCAGAGTGTTGAAGTAATAAATAACTCGATAAGACTAGGATCGAATCACAAGGAGGTGAACTATATAAAATTATAAACAATAAATGAAAAGGAGTTGAAAAGAATTCTTAAGATTTAATATTGATTTAAGGATTAAACAAGGATAAAATAATTGTCAAGGTTAGAGGATCCACTAATGATATTTCAAATAAGTATAATATAAATTCTTTTTATCACTTAACTGGAAACCACATATAAAGAAAGTTGCAATCAGATTATAAATTGTTAGCATGATTGCATTAGTTATCTTATTTAACTAATGCTAATAATTATAAATGTTGTTAGGTATTTATGATGCTAATTTATATTAACAACAAATCAAGTTCTTTTCATAGCACAAGTGTTAGTTTTAACATATAGTTGGACTATGAAAATGCTAAGTATTTGTTGTACCAAGGGTTAGACAACACAAATCTAGATTAACCATTTAACAAGTAAAGTATTAAAAGTGAACAAGATAACAAATGAAAAACATGTTAGTATCAAACATTAAAGTCTATGTTGAGTTTATATTATACTTATTATTACACCATTAGTATAACCTTTTCACATTGACATAATAAACTTAACTAAACATAATGAAAGAGAGAAACATAAATAAATAAGATAAGAACATGATTATATAAGTATAGTAAAGGAATCAAATCCATAAAAATAAATTAATGAAAACAAAACTTAAGCATTACAAAAATATAAGGAAAGAGCAAGAACATGATCTTGATCTGAAGGTCAAAATACCTTAATGCATAACAAATGCCTTCTTTTATAAGCTAAAATTTGAAATTATTGATTTGATGACTAATTATTTAGTAGATGACCATATCTTGACTTGGTGACGATCCTTATCTTCTTGTTTAAACAAAACATTATTACTAATGTCAAAATTTGAATAGATAGTCTTTATAAAAGTTCTAAGAAATTATCTCAACTTTCCAACTAAAAATGATTCGATGTGTTTGGACTTCTTAAACTCAAGAAATGGGCTAAAAACTGAATAGTATCTAGGTTGTAGGACATATTCTAACTTCTCCGTTGTTGCTATAATTTGAACTTGAAAACGGTCTTTTTGAATCTTAGACTCTCATGAAAGTTTTAGGCCTAGATCTTAGCTTTCCATTCATATAGACCAGACCTAAATTCAAGTTCTACAACTCCAGTTATGATCCAATAACCAAATTATGTTCAAGTTTGGATTGAACCAGTATCTCCTTTCTAAGTTTAGCCCTCTCTTTATCTTCTTAATTTTAGTAGATAAACTCATTAATTAATCATTTCATTTATGTGATAGGCCTGCATTTAAGATGAATATTTATCATAAATTAAAGGTATCTTATAGTATTAGACATGATATTATAAAACATGCTAAGGAGTTATTGATACTTCAAATGCAAAATGATGATATAAAACTTTGATACAAATACACTTTTAAGTACTAATCAATTTGTAGGTTTATCTGAATCACATATTGTGTGCAAACAGATTGTCATGTGCAATAAGAAAATCAAATTCAGTATCTTTTAATGTTTGAAACAATGTTCTAGTAGTTGAGACAAAATTGGGTTGAATTTACATGCCAAATAATACCTTAAAATTTTATGAACTAAATATGCAGGGAAACAAGCCATGGTTTAGCATGAGGGGACATATGATTTTTGAATTTGGCTTTCTTAGCTTGAGAAAATAGAGATTTTAATGAAGAAAAGGGTGGCTGATTTGGTAAAGAAAATCTAATATTAGTATACAAAAATTGATAAAATTTGACCCAAACTACAACCCATCCAAGCCTTTAACATGGCTTTGCCCTTGATTTGATTATTTAGCAATATTATGTATATCTTTATAAACATGAATACCAAACATTAGTTGTAATCAAAGTATATATAATTATAAATTTTTTGCTACAAGCCATTTGGAATCTTATTATTGTTATCTTATTATTGTTGGTGTAAAACAATCACTTATATAGAAATTAACAGCATAAACACAAGCAATCTTTTCTTTTTCTTTTAAGAATCAAATGCAAAGAATCTTACATTCTTATTATAGAAGCATTTATAAGTGATATACAATACCAAATAGTCACATTATAGTTGTTAGCCGAACTAATTTCACAAAGATTGAGGCTCTATTTATTTTTGTGATTGGGGTTGTGTTTCCCTCAACTACAAGTTCAAAGGTATTTGGTTACTATGCTATCTCATTGAAAATTTTCTATTAGATCTTTGTTTTTAAAAAGCTATAATATATAGTTTTTTCTTAAACTTGTTTTTTCCTTTTCAATTCACATACACTAAAAATACCATAACATTAAACACATATTCACTTATTCATATTAGTTGCTTGTTCGTGTATAGGGAAGCAATTTGCTACTCTCTATTTATAAGTTTTCTTCTAAATTGGTTACATGATTCCATATAAATAATAATTATTTAAAATTATATCAATTGGTTTTTTATGTAATTAAACTATTTTTATAACATAATTTTAATCCGTTGTTTTTTATAGTGAACATGTAAAGTCATGGTAAGTTAATTTTTATTAGATAAATTTTATGATTTTTTTTGGATAGGATATTTAAACATCCTAATAATTATAAAAATATCAATTAGAATTCATACCTCATAATAATTGAGAGAGCATAAATATCAACAAATTACCATATCATGTTTTATGTAATTGATAGATTTGTACATATAAACAGAATACTTATCAATACCAGAAATTAGTCCTTTTATTTTACTTTATTAATGATTATATTATAGTTATGATATAAGAAAAAAAAAGTTGAAGTTTTGGATTTGAATCTTACCTCCATCAAAAACACTTTATTAAATGGAACATATCTAACAAATTAATATTTATTTTGTTTCCATAATTTAAATGTTGAACATTCTATGTATATTGATAAGGAACTACATTAAAATTATGTTTGTCATGATACAAGATTAGAAAGAATGATGGATTGAGTATAGTAGAAGAATAAAAAGAAAACAAAATGAATTATTTAATATATCTAGTTATTTTACTAACAAGGACAAAGAAAAAAAGAGAGTCAATTCAACCTAACGGATCAAAGATTTACTGGTATTTTTTAAAAATGTTTTTAATTGTCTGAAGCTTATAACTGACTTGGAAAACATGGTTTGAAGCTAAACCATGGTTGTAGCCCTTGGCACATGCCCAACATCCTTATAGGCTCAAGCAACAAGATCAAGCATAAAGCTTCAGCCTAAACATTAGGCCTATGACCAATGCTCTTTAGACTTGGCCATGCTATAACTATCACTTGCCCAACATATTATGGAATTTATCCTTGTGTTTAAGCCTAAGAACATAGTTAAATGCTCTTAGGCTCAATATGCATCTAGCTCCCTTTAAGCCTAACTTTTTTTTTTATTAAATGTAAAAAATTATAGATCAAATGAAACAAAGTTAGAGAACCACTAGGTCAAATATATATAAATATAAACAGGAAAAAGGAACACAAGCTCTCTTTAAGATAAAAAGCTAGGGGAACAAACTCTCGCATAGGCTAGAAATAAAACCTAAACAAAGCAAAAGATTAGTTAAGCTAGACTAGTGCTAGTTTATTTGTCCCTTATTAATATTTATGTTAGAGACATTTACCCCATTAATACATATATAAGAGATATTTTTTTCATTAATGTTTATGCCATGAATATTTATTTCTTATAAATCATGTATAAGAGATATTTAGCTCTCATTAATGCTATCGAGGTAAAATTATTCTTTAATCCCATCCATCCAAGCAAAAAGATAAGGTTCATAAGCTATAAATACCCCTATGAACTATTTAGATAAAAGGTTTAAATTTTCATTCTCAACATACACATATCATTTCCTTAGATAACCCTTATTCTCACACATAAAAACAAAAAACCCTTATTCTTAGAATTTAATGCTTTTGTTTTTGCATATTTATTACATTTTTCATATACAAACTAATGTGATCTTTACTACGACATCAAAGGATCCATTAGGAGTATCCAATTGGTCTATTCTAAAGCCTAAAATAAAATGAATCCAAGAGGAGTTTTAATGAGCCAAGTCAAGATGATTGGGTAACAAAGGTTCAAATTTGTCAATCTTGACCTTTATCAATTTTTAAGTTGTATTGAAAGCTATTAGATGATTTTGAATATAATTCCAATTGGATTGGAAACTAGATATTTGTACCTTTTCAATGATATATGGTAGGCCTATTAATTCATCAAGATGAGAGGAACAAGATGCTTGAAATTGGGTCTAGAACGTGCTAGCAAATGCAAAAAATGAAAAAGACATTGTTTTCTTAAGAATTATAGACTCCATTCACCAATGAGTCATTAATGTTATTGAGAACTTATGTGTAAGACTATGCGTTACTTATTTTACAAGGATTTTTATATCTACCAAGAAGAATTAATTGTTCAAAAGCTATTTCTTATTTCATAAAGCATTGGGTAATGGATGACAAATAATCTTAGACTATTGTTTTATTTGTTTTTATTATTTTAAAACTTATTTTAATTAGTTTAGGCTTTATTTAAATTGGGTGTATGTTTGACTCATTAGTTTTAATGTTTACATATAAATACCTTTATGTAAGGATTTTTATTTATTTTATGAAATTTTCTCTAAAGTTGTTGCATATTGTGTGCTTTATTTCTCTTTTTGTGGTTGAGTGATTATCATACTATGTTCTTGATTAAACTTACAAATTCCTCGAATAATTAATCAACTTGGTTATAATTTATACCTCTTGTTCAAGTCTTGTTATAGGCATAGGACCGGTGATCAATTGCATATAACTTTGGTTCTCTAAAGCAAGGATCTTGTTAGATTAAATTACAAAATTTTCTTTAAATCTCAAATTAGCAATCTAAGGGAAAATTCTACATTAGTTTGATATTGAAGCACAACTAATTTCATATTATAAATTTTCATTATTACAATTAATTCCAAGGTTTTTTTAGATCTTGTCATAGCCAGGGTTTTCTTTAGATCATGCCACATATAGGGTTTGTTTTCCTTCTCTTTTTTTTTTTGGTTTATTTCTCTCTAAGCTTTCGACTAATACACAAAAAAAAGGGAAGAAAAGACTCATTCTTCATTAATCTTTGTTATGTGTTTGATTTAAATAAAAAAGAAGGATGAAAATTGATTTTGGTAAGGAAAAGTCCTAAATTTGACAAGAAAATGCATACAAAACAACAATTTACGTTTATTTTTGTTACTTGAGAAATTCAACACACACATATATGTACATAAGAACAAACAAGGAAGAATTAAAATCACAATCTTGGAGAAAAAATTAAGAAATCTTGGATCTTGCATGAACTAGGGTTTAGCTAAAAGTTGTCTAGGAAAATTTTGGAGATCTTGATTGATTTTTTTTTCAAATTTTTGTATAACAGAATTATCTTGCATTAATTTCTTTAGTTTTTTTATTTCTTTTATTGTTTATTTATTTTATGAAGTTTCATAGATTTTATTGTTTCTTAATAATAATTCATGCTTTTATTTTCATTTATTTGTTTTCATTATTATACTTGCACAAATTTGCATTGCTACTTATAAGTTTGTCCTCAAGTTTTGTTTTATAAGTTTGTCCTCAAGTTTTGTTTTGAGAAGTTTGAATAATTATTGATTTTTGAGTTTTTAAACATAAAATAAATCATTATGTATGTTAATTGTTTGATAAGTTGCTAAGTTACTTTTAAGAACTAGAGTACGTGAATTGAGTGGTAAAAGGCATAGCAAAACTATTAGAGTAAAGCAACACGAGACTGACTTTTATTATGATAGTAAACACATGAGGTTTGTGTGAGCAAAACATTTCTCTGTTACTAACCTTTATTTTATGTATATACAACGTCTTCAAAAAGTGTTGAACAAAAATGAGTGAGAATTGTGAGGAAAGGTGAGATAGAATAAAAGTTATAAAGGAGGTGTTAGGTGTTAATAAGTTTAATAAGTTGATTAGTAGACAAGGGGTTTCTATTCGTAATGAAAAGAAAGTTGAAATGCCTACCATTAGGATAACAATGAATGATGAAAGTATAGGCAATAATTTTAAAGAAAAGATGAGAAGGATGATGTAGTTGATTAGGGTAGAGAATTTTAAATGTAATAAAATCTTGTGTATAAGTCACAACCTAGAAAAAGAATAGGAGATAGGTGATGACCAACTAATATATTCGGCCAGGGTAAGACTTTTAAGGAGCATGATGGTTTAGATCATAATTTGGGTGGTATTAAACTCAAAATTCTTAGGTTTTAAGGAAAGAGTGATCTAGAGGCTTACTTGGATTGAAAAAAGAAAGTGAACTTTGTGTTTGATTGCTATAGGTATTCAAAAAAAAAAACACAAAATTAGATTGGTTATGATTGAATTCACTAATTATGCAATTAGATGGTAGGATCAACTTGTTATAATTAGAAGGTGTAATGGATAAAAGCCAATAAGAACTTGGGAGGAAATAAAGGCAATCATAATGAAAAATTTGTAACTACTCAATATTATAGAATAAATTACAAACTTTATCTCATGGTTCTAGTAGTGTGGATGTGTACTATATAAAGATGAAAGTAATTATAATTATAACTAATATTTTTTAGGATAAAAAAGTCATAATAGCAAGGTTTTTGAATGAATTAAATAAAGTTATTGCTAATATGATGGAATTGCACCATTACATGGAGATTGAAAATATGATATACATGGTTGTAAATATGGAGAAACAATTGAGGAGAAAGGGTAGTGAAAAACCTAGTAGATATCCAGGTTTCTTTTTAAGTTAGAGGTTAAATTTTAGAAGAGAGGGTAATTCACAAGTGAAACCAATGGCTTCACCAAACCTTTCTTTGTTAGGAAACAAGTTACAACTTTGGAATAAAAAGAAAAAAAATATTGATAACTCGAAACATAAGTAAGAAATTATATCCTTTTTATGTCAAGGACTTGGACATTATGCATTTGAATTTCCAAAGAATCCATTAGGAGTGTCATTAGGAATATTCTAAGGCCTAAAACAAAATGGATCTAAGAGAAGTTCAATGGGCTAAGTTAAGAGATTTGGGTTAAAAAAATTTAGAGATTTAGGTTAAAAAGGTTTAGCATTGCTAAACTAAACTTTTATCTACTTATTAAATCACATCTGAAGCTGTACAAGGATTTTATATGCAATTCCAATTAGGTTGGAAGCTAGATATGTTTACCTCTCTAATGATATATGATAGGCGTACTAATTCATCTATATAAGAGAGAATAATATGTTTGAAATTGGATCCAAAACTTGCATCCAAAGTATGAAAATGGAAAAGACATTGTTTCTTTAAAAGTTATAGATTTCATTCACTACAATGAGTTTTTAATATTATTGGGAACTTATATGACATCCTTTGACATACTTATTATACAAGAATTTTATATCAAACAAAAAGAATTAATATTTTACAAGGCATCGGGCTTTTATTCAGTAAAGAATTTTCAACAATTATTTCTCTCGAGTATTTTTCACTGTCATTTGTGATAATGGATGAAAATAATCTTAGACTATTGTTTTATTTGTTTTAAATCTTATTTTAATTAGTTTGAGCTTTATTTAAATTAGGCGGATATCTGACCCATTATTTTTGGGGTTTACATATAAATACTCTAATGTAAGATTTTTATTGAGGTTATTAAAATTTCTCTAAAGTTACTGCATATTGTATCTTTGTTTCTCTTTGTGTGATTAAATGATTTTCATACTAAGTTCTTGATTGAATTTACAAACTATTCGAAGAATCGATCAACTTTACTGTGATTTATATTTCTTGTTTTTTTTGCATTATAGACGTAGGGTATAAATGATCAATTGTATATAACTTTGGTTCTCTAATGCAAGATTCTTATTAGGTAAGTTGTAATTTTTTTTTCAAACTTTAAATTAACAATTTAAAGAATAATTTCACATCATAAAAATATTAACTTAAACATTTAAGAATCTCCAAATCCACCATTAAAGGTTTTTATGCAGATATCAAAAGTATTATATCAATCCATCATCTTCGTTTACCATATTATTAAAATTATTAAAAAATAAAATAATAAGAGTAAATCTATATGGATTGAAAATTATAAAGTATGAAGGATTGAAGGGATCTTTCCGATCCTTCGTTTGTTATCTATTCTTCGTGATAAATTATGATTACATTCAATCCCTTCTTTCCTATCCTCTTTTGTCCATCCTTTATCTTATCAGCCAGGATGTTAAATCTAACGTCATTGTAGGAGAAGAAGTATATACGAGTGGACAATGTTTGATAAGGTCGGTGAAAGAATATTCCTTCACTTTTCTTTTTAGATTTTGTTTGTTAATCCTGTTGAAAAAGACCATTTTTTTTTCATTCCTCGTAATAAATGTTTTTATATTATGGTAATAGTTATTTTATAGAAATATATTAAAATAATATTTTAATTTTAATGTATTTTTAATATTAATATATTAAAATAGTTTAAAAACACAAAAAAATAATTTTAAATAAAAAATCAAAGTTTTAAAAAACACGTAGCCATCAAACATTTCCAAATGAGTTAGCCATTCGGCGGATCAGCCAGGGGCCACGGTTACAGGACCTTTCATTTTTTGACCTGTCAAGTCTGGAATATATCCCGCCGACTACTGTACTGCGCTAGTGGTCCGTTTTAAGGCCTATTGCCTCTTTATCATTAGCCAGAATTCGCTCATGTCCCATTCAGACCATGTAAAAAAAAGATTCAGATTTTTTGTGTGCAATGAGGCCAAAAAATGACTACACTCGGAGCTAGGAAACATTAAAGTAGTAACGGGCTTCCATTCCAAAATCTACCAGTCTAGCTATCCCAAACCCTCTCTTCCTTTGCTATTACTATCCAAGGTCCATAAATTCATACTGGTTTTATATTTTTAGGAAATTTTAACCAGAAATTAAATTAAATGAACCAATAAAGGGAGAGTGAAGTGTCTTTGCACTTTTCGAGTGGCCAAGATATTCCAATATCTTTTCAGATTCATCTCATGTTTATCCATAACAACGAGCCAAAAGTCTTTCTTCAAAATTTCTCTGCTTTTCAAGTTGCATGAGATAATATTATCCATTCATATATACCCACTATTTGTAGTCAATTCAAAAGGGGCTAGCAACTGACCCTCAAACAGGGGCCCACGTTTGCATAAATATCGTCTGTAATGGAGGCATGATCAGCAAGATGACCGGAGCCACAAGCTACATGGAGCTGGAGATTCCTATTCCTACATATAAATATTAGTATATTTTTTATGCATGTAATTTGTCCACCAAGTTACCTCCGTTGGATATCTGTCTACACGCGATTCGCTTTTATCCCATAATAACATGTCTCCTGCTTAAAATAGCATCTCTCAAAAAAAAGAAATGATGACCATGCATCGCAACCAAATTTTGCACTCTATCTTAATCATGAGATACAACTTAAGCCCCCTGATATACACGCAAGCATGCAAGCGCACACTAATAATAGCTAGCATAAGTATTCACGTGCTATCGTGGATAGCCATAAAAAAATTTATTTTAATATGTTAATTAAATTTAAAAAATATGGTCAACAAAAAATCAAAACCAATCAATATTAAATTTTTTTAAATTTAACATGTATTTTGTTGCATTTGATACAATATGAGTTCTTTAATTTTAATTTTAAATATATTTTATAAATTTATTTGATTTCCATAAATAAAAAATATGCGAAGAATCATTAATCATCAAACATCTATTATTAAAAAAAAATATCACTCATTATTTTTCTTAGGTTATATAGAGAGTCATTGCCTTTTACAATAACAATTACTTCTAACAATAATTTTTTAAATAATAGAAAAGAAAAGGAAAAATTGTGAAAAATAATCTTTAATACTTTATAAGGTTGTATAAAAGAACGAAGAAATAATTAATTTATTAGGAGAATTTGATAAACAAACAAGAAAAATAAAAAAAATAAAGTATAAAATAAAAGGTAATATTTTTGTAAATATATACGGCCTGGTACTTCAAGCTATATACATGAGTTCAAAACATGCAAGCTAGCAACTAAAATATAAATAAATATTATAACCTATTTTTTAAAAAAATATTTTTTAAAAAGATCAAAAAATATATTTTCAATGAATTTCACCATTCACCTACCCATTTCAAGATTTTCAAGTATTGTTCTCTTGTTGATATCTTTTTGACAAAAAAAGTTTAAAAAAATTAAATAAAGAATGTTAAATAAAACATCAAATAAGAAAAAGTTAGGTTACTTGCTCTCTAAGTAATTAGGAAAAGATGTCAAAACATTTTTTTTCTCTGTAAAGAGGGAAAAGAGAAAAACCCTAGCCAACAATGTACAAAACTAGCCTTTTAAAAAACATAGCCCATCTCTTCCACTTCTTTTTTTTTCAAATAAAATAAAATAAATAAAATCAGAGAAATAAAAGTATGTTGAAAAAAGAATACTAATTAAAAAAAAACAAAAAAGAAACTCATGGAGAAACTATTCTTCTTTTTCCTTATAAAGGAAAAAACCCAACCTTTTTCTCACTTATTTATAAAGTCTTCTCAACACAAATTCCTTTCCAATCAACATACAAAACACAAATTGTATATTTCACATGCACATCAACCATGCAAGGAATTTTTCATTTAAAATAAAAAAGTTATTCAATTTAATAAAATTTCAACAAATCCCCCCTACACGGGAGCCCAATCTAAAATTTTATTATGTATTAATATTTGTGAACACAAGAATAACCTCTCATACCACATTTGGTCCGCACAACCATTGCTTAGATAGCCTTAGACATGTCATCCAAATAATTTCATAAATTATAAATTTTCACTACCTTTATACACAAATAGAGTTTATCTTATTTTATGAAATATATAAATATATTTATATAATGAAACCAACATAATTTAATGATCCATGCTTTTACTCTATTAAAAACTTCAAAATAATAAAAACTTAGCATATATATTAAATTTAGTTACATGACATTAGATGGAAATTATAAAATTCTACCTAACAACAAAAGTTATATAGTACTCTCAAAAATGATTTCGCTACTACGATGATGGGTAAAATACATATGAAATGCATCGTAATGTTGACAATGAATAAAAACTTGTAGGCATATTTTACTCTTATATACTATACCAAACTTAAAATGTACAAGCAACAACAATAGTTAGATATCATTTAAATTATTCCTTTTTAATTGAACTTCATCAATATGATTAGTAAAATTCTCTAACATAGTTTCTACCATTTCAACTAGCTAATAATCATATAATCAGTAATTACCAATATGGCCACATTAGTTTTACAAAAATGGATCCTTGCTAATTTGACCAACTTTAATTTACCATCATTTGTTTCTTAACACGATTAAAAGATTGATGTCTTCTCCCAAGTGCAAGAGTGTCAAAATAATAAATAACCCGACAAGACCGGGGTGAAACCATAGGGAGGTTAATTGTACAAATGATAAACAACAATAATAGTAACAACAACAATAACAATAATAATAATAGCAATGATAACAATAATATTAATAGTAGTAGTAGTAGTAGTAGTAGTAAAAAAAAAGAAGAAGTTGATGAGAACTTTGAGATGAAAGATTAACGTAAGGATTAAACAATGATAATAACAAATATTAAGGTTAAAGGTTCCACTAATGATATGTCAAACAAGTATAGTATAAACTTTTATTATTTAATTGCAAACCACACACAAAGGAGGTTCCAATCAGATTATAAATTGTTAACATGATTACATTAGTCATCTTATTTGATTAATGCTAATACTTGTAAATCTCATCAAGCATTCATGATTATAACTTACGTTAACAACAAATCAAATTCCTTTCATAGCTCAGGTGTTGGTTATACCATATAGTATGGGCTATGAAAGTGCCACATATTTGTTGTACCAAATGTTATACAACATAAATCAAGATTAATCATTTAACAAGCAAAGTATTAACAAGTGAATAAGATAACAAATACAAAACATGTTAGTATCAAACATTAAAGTCTATATTAAGTTTACACTATACTTATTCTTACACCATTAGTGTAACTTTTTCACCTTGACATAATAAACTTAGCTAAACATAATAAAAAAAAGAAAAATAAATAAACAAAATAAGAACATAAATAAGATAAAAGTTAACTACGTAAATGAAAGAAAGTGAAAGGCATAAACTTGATATTAATGAAAGAAAAACATAAACATTACAAAAAATATAAAGAGATAAAGCAAGAGCATGATCTTGATCTAGAAACCAAGATGCCTAAATGCATGGCAAATGCCTCCTTTTATAGGCCCAAAATTGAAAACTATTGATTTGATGACTAATTGATGAGTGGGTGACCAACTCTTGACTTAAGGACAATCCTTATCTTTTATTGTTTGCCTAAAACGTCTTTGATAACGTCAAAATTGGAGCCACTTGACATGAAAGTTGTAGGAAATTGTCTCAGCTTTCTTGTATAAAACTTCAAGTAATTTAGACTTCTAGAAATCTAGATATGGACCAAAAACTGAACAATGCTCAGGCTGAAGTATAGATTCGGACTTCTTTGTTGTTGCCCCAATGTGGACTTGAAAATGGCCTTTTTAGATCTTAGGCTCTATATGAATGTTATAGGCCTTTGTCTTACCTTTCCATCCATATAAAGTAGACCTAAATCTAAGATCTAAAGCTCTATATATGACCTAATTACCGAACAGTGTTCCTATTTGGATTGCACCGATATGTCTTTTCTAAGTTTGGCCATCTCTTAATCCTTTCAATTTTAGTTCTTAAATTCATCAACCAATCCTTTCATTTATGTGATAGGCCTGCATTTAAAATGAACATTTACCACAAATTAAAGGTATCTTATATTATTAAATACATTATTATAAAACATGTCTTAGTTAAGGAATTATTGATACCTCAAGTGCAAAATGATGATACAAAACCTTGATAAAAATGCACTTTTAAGTACTAATCATCTTTGCAGGTGTGACTGATATTAATTTAGCTTAATTAGTCTATATTGGTGAGACCAATTTTAATATACACAATTACTTCTATTTTTTGTAATGACCCGGTTTTTTCAAGGCCAAGGTTGCAGGAATTTTTTTTTAATCATTCGATTTCTAGGTGTTTTTCACCATATCATTTTTCAGGTTTATCATTACATTCTATTCATTAACAAGGTATAATTAATGTATGATAACGTAAATCAACATTCTTATAAAAGAGATTCTCAATACACGTGTCCATAATATTATGTTTCCATACTTATAGGTTTACATTACATCATATTGACAAACCCATAAATTCACATTCTTGTTTTAATTTGATTATCATCATGAGTTCATACAAGAGTATCAAACAACAAGTTATACAATTAGTACTTTCATTATTTTGACTTCATGTAATTTCATAACACGATATCCTCATTAGTTAAATGCCTCATATGTATATTCAAACACATCATATCAACTTGTTCATACATTCACATTCGTGTTCCATTTCAACTTTTCATTACTAGTCTTTACAATAGAGGTAGAACAACTAATTGAGTGATTAACATGTTTGTTCATGCGGAACTCATATCACACATAACACGTGAATATATAGTTCATTTTCAAAATGTGTGAGACATGAAACAAGTTTCCTTAAGCACCATGTTGGTATGATGTCCCTGTTATAGCACAAGATAATTTCTAGTAATATAGGCAATTTACAAGAAACATAGTAAAGAATATTAACGTTACATTTCATTTATAAATTAAAAATACATAATTCTTTCATTTTTCCTTATGTAAATACCACCATTAATAATTCATCAATTACTGAGGCTAATTACAATATTCAAACCTGGTCAGTCATCTCGAATATCATTACGAGAACTAACGTTATTCTTTGCTAAAGCACAATCATTATAGTTCTTTCATATACTAGGTATATACAAGACATAGTTTACATGAATGCATTAATTCTTCGAACTAACTCATAACTCTCAAATTCAGCTATCTGATTAGTACTTAAAAATATATTTTTATCAAGATTTTATATCATTATTTTGCACTTGAAGTATCAATAACTTCTTAACTAAAACATGTTTTATAATAACAAGTCTCATACTATATGCTACCTTTAATTTATGGTAAATGTTCATCCTAAATGCAGGTTTGTCATATAAATAAAAGAATTGATTGATGAGTTAAAGTATTGAAATTGTAAGGACAAATAGATGGCCAAGCTTAGAAAAAAAATGCTGGTGCAATCCAAACTAGAATACTATTCAGTAATTGAGTCATATCTAGAAGTGTAGATCTCAAATTTAGGTCTACTTTATATGGATGAAAAGCTAAAACATAGGCTTAAAACTTTTATGGGAAGAAAACTCAATTTTACTATTTAAAAGTGCAAATTTTAGCAACAATGTAAAAGTCCAAATGACCTTAATTTTATTTCCTAGAAAGTTAAGATAGTTTTCTAGAACTTTCATATGGAAGTCTAGTTCAAATTCTAGTATTATCAGTGATATTTTATTCAAACAAGAAAATAAGGATTGTTATCAAGTTAAGATGTGGCTGCCCACTCAACAATTAGTCATTAAATCAATAGTTTTGAATTTTAGCCTATAAAAGGAGGCATTTGTCATGCATTTAGACATCTTGGTTTCTAGATCAAGATCATGCTCTTGCTTTCTTTCTTTGTATTTTTGGAATGCTTAAGTTTTACTTTCATTAATATCTTGTTTATACCTTTCATTTTATTTCCTTTACTTAGTTAACTTTTATCTTATTTATATTCTTATTTTGTTTATTTATGTTTCTCTCTTCAATTATGTTTAGTTAAGTTTATTATATTAAGGTGAAAAGGTTACACTAATAGCGTAACAATAAGTACAATGTAAACTTAACATAGATTTTAATGCTTGATACTAACATGATTTGTATTTGTTATCTTGTTCACTCTTAATACTTTGCTTGTTAAATGGTTAATCTAGATTTATATTGTCTAACACTTGATACAACAAATACTTGACACTTTTATAGTCCAACTGTATGGTGTAACTAACTTGTGTTGTGAAAAGAACTTGATTTGTTGTTAACATAAGTTATAATTATAAATATCTAATAACATTGACAAGTAATAGCATTATTCGAATAAGATAACTAATATAATCATGTTAACTATTTACAATCTGATTGGAACCTTCTTTATGTGCGATTTCTAATTGAATAATAAGAGTTTATACTATAGTTGTTTGAAATATCATTAGTGGATCCTCTAACCTTGACATTTATTTTTATCATTGTTTAATTCTCACATTGATCTTCCATCTCAAAGTTCTCATCAACTTCTTCTTCTTCTTCTTCTTTATTACTATTATAATAATATTCTTGTTACTACTACTACTACTAGTATTATTATTATTATTATTGTTGTTGTTGTTGTTGTTGTTGTTGTTTATAATTTATACAATTAACCTCCCTATAGTTTGACCTTGGTCTTACTAGGTTATTTATTACTTCGACACTCCTGTACTTGGGAGAGAACATTAATCTTTTGGTCGTGTCAAGTTTTTGGCGCCGTTCCTAGGGAGGTAAATTCTTATTATTTCTTTTATTTTGTTTCTCGTTCTTTTGTTTCTTCTTTCTTTTATTCTATTCATGTACGTGCATGAGAGTATGGTCATGTACATTAAGTGATAGAATTTATAGAATATCCTTATCATTTTCAGAAATATGGCCGAAGAAGATAGCTAGTTGCTTCATAATGAAAATAATCATGTTAGAACACTTAAAGACCACATGAATCTCACAAGAACAAGTGCAGCATCATGTATAGTTTTCTCTCTTGATGCATCTCATTTAATTTTAAGCCTGACATTATTCAACTTTTACCTTCTTTTTACGGCTTAGATTTAGAAAACTCATACTTGCATTTAAAGGAATTTGAGGAGGTCTGCAACACGTTTAATGACTCAAATTATAGTATTAACACCATCAAATTAAAACTTTTTCCTTTTTCATGAAAAGATAAAGCTAAAACATGATTACAAAATTTGAGATCGGGATCCATTCGTGTTTGGGATGAAATCAATAATAGGTTTTAAAACGTTTTTCCATTCCCACATAATAAACTCTTTCAAAAGACAAATCATCACTTATACTAAAAAACCAAGAGAAACATTTTACCAATGTGGGATAGATATCGAGACTTGCTTAATACTTGGCGTCATCATGGTTTTGAAACATGGAGATTAGTTTCATATTTTTATGAAGGGCAACCTAGAGATAGATAAATGGTTTAATTGATGTGCAATGAAACTTTTAAAGATAGAAACCTTGATGAAGCAATGAAATACTTAGACTTGTTAGCTGAAAATGCTCAAAATTAAAACACCGTAGGTACTTATGAGGCACGGAGTAAAACTTAACCTCATACATCTAGTGGAGGTATAACACGATCAAAAAATTAATGTCTTCTTCTAAATACAAGACTGTTGAAGTAATAAATAACCCGACAAGACTATGTCAAACCATAGGGAGGTTAATTGTATAAATTATAGATAATAGTAATACAACAACAATAATAATAACAACAATAGTAACAACAACAACAACAACAACAACAACAATAGTAGTAGTAGTAATAATAGTAATAGTAGTAGTAGTAATAAAAAAGAAGAAAAAGAAAAAGAAAAAGTTAATAAGAAATTTGAAATAGAAGATTAATGTAAGGATTAAACAATGATAACAACAAATTTCAAGGTTAGAGGATCCATTAATAGTATTTCAAAAAATTATAGTATAAACTCTTATTAATCAACTAGAAACCACACACAAATGAGGTTCTAATCAGATTATAAATTGTTAACATGATTACATTAGTTATGTTATTTAATTAATGCTCATACTTGTAAATGTTATTAGGCATTCATGATTATAACTTATGTTAATAACAAATCAAGTTCTTTTCATAGTTCAGGTGTTGGCTATAAAAGTGTCAAGTATTTGTTGTACCAAGTGTTAAACAACGTAAATCTAGATTAACCATTTAACAAGAAAAATATTAAAACTAAACAAATATAAAACATGTTAGTATAAAACATTAAGGTCTATGTTGAGTTTATAGCATGCTTATTCTTACACTATTAGTGTAACCTTTTCATCTTAATATAAAAAACTTAGCCGAGCATAATGAAAGAAAGAAACATAAATAAACAAAATAAGAACATAAATAAAATAAAAGTTAATTAAGTAAAGAAAAAGAAATGAAAGGTATAAAGTTGATATTAATGAAAGCAAAACTTAAGCAATACAAAGAGAGAAAGCAAAAACATGATCTTGATCTAGAAACCAAGATAGCTAAATGCCTCCTTTTATAGGCCAAAATTGAAAACTATTGATTTAATGACTAATTCTTAAGTGGGTGACCAACTCTTGACTTGGTAACAATTCTTATCTTCTTGTCTGCCCAAAACATTATTGATAACGTTATAATTTGAACAAACCTTCCACATGAAAGTTGTAGGAAATTATCTCAGCTTTCTAAAAAAAAAATTAAGGTCATTTAGATTTCTAAAACTTAAGATATGGGCTGAAAACTGAACAATATCTAGGTTGTAGGATAGATTCAGACTTCTTTGTTGTTGTTATAATTTGGACCTAAAAAAGGCCTTTTTAAAACCAGACCTCCATATGAAAGTTGTAAGCCTATGTCTCACCTTTCTATCTATATAAAGTAGACTTAAATCTGAGATCTATAGCTCCAGATATGACCTAATTACCCAATAGTGTTCGAGCTTGGACTACACCAGCATCTCTTTTCTATGTTTGGCCATCTCTTTGTCCTTTCAATTTCAGTACTTAAACTCATCAATCAGTCCTTTCATTTTTATGATAGGCTTGCATTTAAGATGAATATTTATCACAAATTAAAGGTATCTTATATTATTAGATATGTTATTATTAGGCATGCTTTAGTTAAGGAGTTATTGATACTTCAAGTGCAAAATGATGATATAAAACTTTGATAAAAATGCACTTTTAAGTACTTAATCAAGGTATGTACAACCTTAGGGAAGATCATGACCTCCAAGCCAAGTTTGCATCTTTAGTTAGAAAAGTTAAGGTACCAGAATTAAAAAACAGTGGTAAATTAAAATCTATGAAACAAATAAATACTCAACCAATAATTGTCTAACTTTGTCTTCTTTTAAGGAATGTCTCCATGAACAAGTCCAAGCTTTAAACAGTTTTCAAAGGCCCAATCATAACCCATACTCGCAAACATACAACCCTGGTTAGAGAAACAACCTAAATTTCAGTTGAAAGAGTGATAATAACAATGCACAAACTTCAGAACCACCATTTCAGCACATGATAATTTCCAAAATTCTCATGGACATGCACCTTCTTATGCTCCACCTCCTAGAAGAAATCTTAAGGAAATATTACATGCATTCATTGAAAAGCAAGAGATAGTCAATACTTAACTTCCTTAAAGTATGACAGATTTTAAAGATACTTTTGCAAAATTGATATATGCTCCTAGTTTCTAAGAGAAAGGTAAGTTTCCATATCAACCATAACAAAATCTCAAGCAGCAGTACAATGCAAATGTAAGTAGTTCTGCAAACCAACACATGGATGAAGTCAAATCAGTCACTACTTTTTCACAGTGGTAAGGTTATCAAAAAACCTACTCTTGAACCTTATAAGAAAGATGATGAGTCAATCTATGAGGGTAAGTGACATGATTAAAAGATTGATGTCTTCTCCCAAGTGCAGGAGTGTCAAAGTAATAAATAATTCGCCAAGACTGAGGTTGAACTGCTTGGAGGTTAATTGTATAAATTATAAATAACAATAATATAAAAAAACAACAATAATAGTAATAATAGGAATAGTAGTAATAATAATAATAAAAGAAACAGAAGAAGAAGTTGATGAGAACTTTGAGATGAAAGATCAATGTAAGGATTAAACAATGATAACAATAAATTTCAAGGTTAGAGGATCCATTAATGGTATTTTAAAAAATTATAGTATAAACTCCTATTAGTCAACTAGAAACCACACACAAATGAGGTTCTAATTGGATTATGAATTGTCAACATGATTACATTAGTTATTTTATTCGAATAATATTAATACTTGTAAATATTGTCTGGTATTCATGATTATAACTTATGTTAACAACAAATCAAATTCCTTTCATAGCATGTGTAGGTTATACCATATGGTTGGGCTATGAAGGTGCCAAGTATTTGTTGTACCAAGTGTTATACAACATAAATCTAGATTAACCATTTAACAAGCAAAGTATTAAAAGTGGACAAGATAGCAAATACAAAACATGTAAGTATCAAACATTAAAGTCAAAGTTAAGTTTACACTATACTTATTCTTACATCATTAGTGTAACTTTTTCACCTTAACATAATAAACTTAGCTAAACATAGTGAAAAAGAGAAACATAAATAAATAAGATAAGAAAATAAATAAGATAAAAGTTAACTAAGTAAAATAAAGAAATTGAAAAGCATAAATAAGATATTAATGAAAGAAAAACTTAAAATACAAAGAGAGAAAGCAAGAACATAATCTAGATCTGGAAACCAAGATGTCTGAAAGCATGGCAAATGCCTTCTTTTATAGGCCAAAATTAGAAACTATTGATTTGATGACTAATTGATAAGTGGGTGGCCAATTCTTGACTTCGTGACAATCATTATTTTCTTTTGTCTGAATAAAACATCATTGATAACATTAGAATTTGAATCAGATCTCCACATGAAAATTGTAGGAAATTATCTCAACTTTTCAAAAAAAATTTGAGATCATTTAGACTTCTAGAACTCAATATATGGGTTGAACACTGAATATCATCTATGTTGTAGGACAGATTCAGACTTTTTTGTTATTGCTATACTTTAGACTTGAAAATGACCTTTTTAAATCTTGGACTCCACATGAAAGTTATCGGTCTCTATCTTACCTTTCCATCCATATAAACCTAATTTCAAGATCTATAGCTCTATATATGACTTAGCTACTGAACAATGTTTTAGTTTGGACTGCACCAAAATCTTTTTTCTATGTTTAGCTATCTCTTTATCCTTTCAATTTTAGTGCTTAAACTCATCAATCAATCCTTTCATTTATGTGATAAGCTTGTATTTAAGATGAATATTTACATAAATTAAAGGTATTTTATATTATTAGATATGTTATTATAAAACATGTTTTAATGAAGGAGTTATGGATACTTCAAGTGCAAAATGATAATATAAAATCTTGATAAAAATGCACTTTTAACTACTAATCACACCTCCCAACTAGCTTCTTACTAGTCCCTAGTAATCAAAGCGTTAAAATAGAAAAGTAATTTACCAATTCCCCAAAGCAAGGTATTCATTATTAAACTTTCATTAATCTATCCAGATAAACAAACTCTCATCAAATTTATATATCTATTCAATACCTTTTAAACACGATATTAATAAACCTTCCTTTTATGTTCAATATATCAACACATAGTTATGGGGCTTTACTTGAAAGAAAACAAAACTTTTGTTCTAATATTTAAGGTTCACTTCCTTGGGTTGAGATTTTTATCCTTTTCTTTTGGTTAATAACTCTCAGACCAATTGGTCTTAAGGCATTAAGTGTTGAGACGCCCATTCGAACTTAACAACTCGGGTTGCAGATACTGATACGTAGATAGTGTAATGTTTAATTCCCTTAAGCTTTTCTCCTCAACCCTTGTAATAAGCATTAGGCCAATAGCTCCCAAGTCAGTTGACTTTAGAGCATTAGGTTTTAAAACACTCATTCGGGGTTAATTGCTTATATTAGGGAGGCTATGAAACCAAATTTATCTATGTTTTTATTTTCATTATTTTTTTTGTTTTATTTTTATAATTTATATACTATCCCTTTCCCTTAGTTGTTACCTTTAACAAAAGAATATAAATAATATAAGAATCCAATGTGTAACCCATAATCATATGTTAAAGTGTGTGTAACGATAAAGGTTTAAGAATAATTCTTGAATTAGTATATAAGCATAATTAAGTGATAACAATGTGAGAGTTTATAAACCTGAATATTCCAAGAAGTATTCTGATAGACCTTGTTATGAATATTCAAATAACCATTGAAAAATACTTATCAAGATATGCCTCAAGAGTCAATAAAATTCTTCCTTACTTTGCTATCTTAGTAACAATAATTTTGCAAATGGTTTATGAAATAGTAAACACAATTAATTAATTTGTTTTAATAATATCAACTGCTACCATCCCCCCCAACTAAAATGAGACATTGTCCTTAATGTTTTAAGGTAGAAAGATAGAGTATAAAAGATATCACCTGAAACACACTTAAACAAATATAAGAAACAACAAAACACAAATATTATGCTATTAATAAAACCAAAGGATACAAATTTTTACAAACTAAGACTCAAATCATAGTTGTAATTGTGGCTCACATCTTCCTTTGGTTTTACATTCAAGAATGGCTTAAATGCCCTCTATAGACCAAGAATAAGCTTCCCATCCGGTTTTCTTAAAAACTGACAAATGTGGTATTTTTTAGTCAGATTTCCAAAACTAAATCAATCATGTTCTTTATGAAAATGAGGCCATGAATTATGAATTCCATGATGCACATCTCCACTAGGATGCATCTCAAAAGTTAATAGAAAATTATCTAAAGACTCTTTACTCAAGCCATCCTTAATGAATTGTATTTTATCTTCACGGTTTATAGATACTATTTTTCTTGTAGAATGACATGTTGCATTACAAGTCCATCTAGCATATCTATGACAAACTTTTAGTTGTTTTGCATGACGTTTATTTGCTAAAGTGTTTTTATTTGTTCCTGGCATGTATGAAATAAAAGAATTGGAGGACTCACTTGATAATCAGACCTTTGCTTTAATCAACTAGCAAATATCTTTAGAAATTTCATGATTCATTAACAACTTCAATCTTGCACATCTAGCATGATAAATTTTTGTAATCACATTTTGAGGCAAAGCGAGAAAATATTTTTTTTTAAATTTTCAAGAGTAGCGTTCATTTTTAAATTAGAACTGAGAGATTTAAAGAAAAAGGAAAGAGCAAAGAATTACATAAATATATTCATATATATTAGTTATTATGGGAAGCTAAAAGAACCGATTCAAGTTACTAAGTACCATTATTCGTCATTTGACTAGGTGAGAAAGACTAGCAAAAAAAAAGTTTCACCAAAACAAAACATAAAATAATGTGAGGAAAAGAAAAACAATCTTTATATATAGGGTCACTCAATTCAATATAGTCATTTTCAACTGAAAAATTATCAAAGTAAACTTTCAAACGATGTTCATTTATCTTGAAAACATTATTATTCTTTGGATTCTCGATATCACTCGCCCCATATGAATAGGACCACTCCATATTGATCTTATTTTTCTAAAAAATAAATGGAGTTTAGAATTATAAAGTAAGACTTTGATGAACCTTCTATAAAAACCAACATGTCTTAAGAATGATCTAATATCTTTAATAAATTTTGGTGTTGGCAAGTTAACAATTAACTTGATTTTATATTTGTCAACCTTAATTCCTTTTGATAAGTGCAATGCCATTTATTACCACAAAGTGACATTTTTTCCAATCTAGTACAAGATTCTTCTCCTCACACCTAGCCAAAACCTTTTTTAAGTTAGTCAAACAATCATCAAATAAATCGCCAAAAATAGAAAAATCATCTATGAAAATCTCAAGAAAATATTCAACCATATCACTAAATATACTAAGGATGCATCTTTGAAATGTGGCTGGTGCATCACATAATCCAAAAGGCATCCTTCAATATGCAAAAATATCAAATGAACATATGAAAGTAGTCTTCTCTTGATCTTCTAGTGTAATTTTAATTTGGTTGTAACCTAAATAGTCATCTAGGAAACAATAAAATTCATGACTTACAATTCTTTCTAAGATATGGTCCATGAAAGGTAAAGGAAAATGATATTTTCTAGTCATTGAATTAAATTTTCTATAGTCAATAGACATGTGCTAACTAGTAATAGCCCTAGTTGGAATTAACTCATTTTTCTCATTTGTTATCACACTGACTCCAAACTTCTTGGGTATAACTTGGGTAGGACTTACCTATTTGTTGTCAGAAATAGGGTAAATGATTTCATTATCTAGAAGTTTAATGACTTCATTTTCACTATTTCTTCCATATTAGCATTGAGCCTTCATTGCATTTCTTTAAAGGGTTTAACATTTTCCCCCAAATAAATTCTATGTGTGTAAATCAAAGGACTAATTTCTTTTATGTCAGCTATGGTCCATCTTAATGAATTTTTGTGCATTTCAAAGTTTGTAATAACTTACCTTCTTGATGTGCATTAAGTTTGGAAGAGATTATTACTGGAAAAGTTTTATTTTCTCCTAAAAATGAGTATTTGAGATTGAATGGTAACAACTTCAAATCAGGTTTGGGTAGTTAAACACTTAAAGGTATGGACTTAATTGATCATGGTGACAATTCCTGAATTTATGGTCTGCAATTACTTGCCTTTGATTCTTCTTGAAAATAAGCCATTTACAAAACATTAGATTCATCAATTTTAGTTTCATTGGAAGTTTAATAGCATTCAACAAAATTATATTGATCCTTACTTGTTTAAAAGTTTTAAAGATTTCAAAGTTCTAATTGACTCTTCTCTATTTGTTCATGGCATGAGGAAATGGAAGTGCTAACAGGAAATCAGTCTCGTCTTTGTAATATTCAAATTCAACCCCTTCTTTACCCTTAGCGATTGACTCATCATTTTTCTCACAAGGTTCAAGAGTAGTTTTTCAATAACCTTACATTGTGAAGAGTAATGACTGATTTGACTTGATCCAAGTGTTGGCTTCCAAAACTAGTTGTATTTGCATTATATTGCCCTTGAGATTTTGTTATGATTGAGATGGAAACTTACCTTTCTCTTAGAAACTGAGAGAAAATATCAATTTTGCAAGAATATCTTTAAAATCTATCATACTTTAAGCAAGTTGAGTATTGATTGTCTCTTGCTTTTTAATGAATGCATGCAATGTTTCCTTAAGATTTCTTCTAAGAGGTGGAGTATAAGAAGGTGCACATCTATAAAAATTTTAAAAATTATGGTGTGCTTGAAACGATGGTTGTGAAGTTTGTGCATTATTGTTATCACTCTTCTAATTAAAATTTGAGTGATTTTTCCAACAAGGGTTGTATATTTGTGAGTATGAGTTATAATTGGGCTTTTGAAAACTATTTAAAACATGAGCTTGTTTATGGAGGCATTCCCTAAAAGAAGGTGAAATTAGATAATCATTGGTTGAGTGTTTATTTGTTTAACAGATTTGACATACAAGTCATGAATAGATTTTAATTGATCACTCTTTTTTAATTATAGTGTCTCGACTTGTTTACCTAAAGATGCAAACTTGGCTTGGAGGTCATGATCTTCTCTAAGGTTGTACATATCTCCACTAGATATATGAGGTTTAGTTTTACCTGGTGTCTTATAACTACCTGTAGTGTCCTAATTTTGAGCATTTCCAGCTAATAAGTCTAAACACTCCATTACTTCATTAGGATCTTTATTTTCAAAAGTTCCATTGCACATCAATTGCACCATTTGCCTTTTTTAGGTATTAACCCTTTATAAAAATGTGAAACCAATCTTTATATTTCAAAACCATAATGAGAGCAAGTATTAAGCAAGTCTCGATACCTATCCCAATATTGGTAGAGTATTTCTCCTAGTTTTTGAGTGAAAATGGTGATTTGTCTTTTGAAAGAGATTGTTCTATGAGAAGGGAAAACGTTTTTAAAAACTATTGTTGCATTTCATCCTAAGCACAAATGGATCCTGATCTCAAATTTTATAGCTATGTTTTAGCTTTATCTTTTAATGAAAAAGAAAAAAACTTTAATTTGATTGTGTTCATACTATAATTTGAGTCATTATAGTTGTTATAGACCTCCTCAAATTTTCTTAAATATAAGTATGGATTTTTTAAATCTAAGCCATGAAAAGTAGGTAAAAGTTGAATAATGTCTAACTTAAAATTAAAATGAGATGTATCAGGGGGGAAACTATGTATGATGGTACACTTGTTCCTATAGGATTCATATGGTCTTCAAGTGTTCTAACATGGTTATTCTCATTATTCTCATTATAAAGCGATTGAATATCTTCTTTGGCCATATGTTGTGAAAATGATGAGGATACCTAATAAAGTTTACCACTTAATATATATGACCATACTCTCATGCACGTGTAGGAATAAAAGAAAAGGAATAATAAAATAAAATAAAAAACAAACAAAACAAACGAAACAAAGTTAGATACAAGAAAAGAGAAAAATAAAATAAATACTATAATTTGTACAAGAATTTACCTCCTAGTAACGGTGCTAAAAACTTGACACGAATAAAAAATTAATATCTTCTCCTAAGTACAGGAGTGTCGAAGTAATAAATAACCCAGCAAGATTGAAGTCTAAACATAAAAAGATTAATTGTATAAATTATAAATAACAATAATAGTAGTAGTAGTAGTAGTAGTAGTATTAAGTTGATAAGAACTTTAAGATGGTAAGATTAATGTCTGGATTAGATAATGATAAAAAAAAATCTCAAGGTTAGAGGATTCAGTAATAATATTTCAAACAAGTATAATACAAACTTTTATTATTCAATTAGAAACCACACATAAAGGAAGTTCCAATTGGATTATAAATTGTTAACATGATTACTTAGTTATCTTATTCGAATAATATTAATACTTGTAAATATTGTTAGGCATTCATGATTATTGATTAGTACTCAAAAGTGCATTTTTATCATAGTTTTATATCATCATTTTGCACTTGAAGTATCAATAACTCCTTAACTAAAGTATGTTTTATAATAATCTATCTAATAATATAAGATACCTTTAATTTATGAAAAATGTTCATTTTAAGTGCACGCCTATCATATGAATAAAAGGATTGATTGATGACTTTAAGAACTTAAATTGAATAAAGAGATGACCAAACTTAGAAAAGAGATGTCGGTGTAATCCAAACCAGAACACTATTCGGTAATTGGGTCATATCTGGAGCTATAGATCTTAGATTTAGGTCTACGTTATATGGATGGAAAGGTAAGATATAGGCCTACAACTTTAATATGGAGCCCAAGATCTAAAAAGGTCATTTTCAAGTCCAAATTGTTTCAACAATAAAGAAGCTTGAATCTGTCCTCCAGCCTGAACACTGTTCAGTATTTTGGCCATATCTAGAGTTCTACAAGTCAAAATGAGCTGAAGTTTTTCACAAGAAAGATGAGACAATTTTCTACAACTTTTATGTTTTCAAGTGGCTCTAATTTTGACGTTATCAATGATGTTTTGGGCAGACAAGAGAAGATAAGGATTGTCACCAAGTCAAGAGTTGGTCACCTACTCATCAATTAGTCATCAAAGCAATAGTTTTCAATTTTGGCCTATAAAAGAAGGCATTTGCCATGCATTTAGGCATCTTGGTGTCCAGATCAACATCATGCTCTTGTTTTCTCTCTTTGTATTTTTTTTTAATGTTTATGCTTTGATTTCATTAATATCAAGTTTATGCCTTTCAATTCCTTTCCTTTGCTTTGGTAACTCTTATCTTATTTATATTCTTATTTTGTTTATCTATTTTTCTTTTTTTCATTATGTGTAGCTAAGTTTACTATGTCAAGGTGAAAAGGTTACACTAATGGTATAGGAATAAGTATAGTGTAAACTTAATATGGACTTTAATGTTTGATACTAACATGTTTTATATTTGTTATCTTGTTCACTCTTTAAAACTTTGCTTGTTAAATGCTTAATCTTGATTTATGTTGTATAACACTTGGTACAACAAATGCTTGGCACTTTCATAACCCATATTGTATGGTATAACCGACACTTGAGCTATGAAAGGAATTTGATTTGTTGTTAACATAAGTTATAATCATGAATGCTTGACGAAATTTACAAGTATTAGTATTAATTGAATAAGATGACTGATGTATTCATGTTAATAATCTATAATATGATTGGAACCTCCTTTGTGTGTGGTTTGCAATTGAATAACAAGAGTTTATACTATACTTGTTTGACATACCATTAGTAAAAGCACTTTAGACTTCATGCAAAACGACTGAAAGTCTGTCATCGATGTGCTAGATGAACTTATAATACACAATGTTGTTCTTTAGGAATGGTATCTATAAACCGTGAAGATAAAATACAATTCATTAAGGATGACCTGAGTAAGGAGTCTTTAGATAATCTTCTATTGACTCTTGAGACGCATCCTAATGGAGATATGCATCGTGTAATTTATGATTTATGGCCACTATTTCATAAAGAACATAATCGACTTAGTCTTAGGAATTTGACTAAAAAAGACTCTGTTTGCCAGTTTTTGAGAAAATTGGATGGGAAGCCTATCTCTGACTCATAGAGGGCGTTTAAGCCGTTCTTGGACATAAAACCAAGAGAAGATGTGAGCCACAATCACAATTACATATACATACACATGCTTTTTCAAAAGTAAATAAATAAAGAGAGAGAGAGAGTGAGACTTTAGCTGGCCTACATATAGGTGGTATGATTGTCTTTCTAACTTCTCATTTATAAAACCCTCTTTTCCTTCATTTCATTTCTACTCAACCCATACATTCAACAATACTGAAGTGTGTAAAAATGGCAAGTTCCTCAGGTCATCACATAAGAAAAATTTGTGTTTTCGGTGTATCTAGTCCTGGGAAAGAATACCGAAGGAGTTTTTAGAATCAACAAATCATCTTGGTCAAGTGCTAGCTGAGAGAAAGATTCATTTAGTATATGGGGGAGACAGTCTTGGGTTAATGGGAGGTGTGTCAATAGTTGTATTTTTAGGAGGTAGTCAAGTTTTGGGGTCATCCCCGAAGCTTTGGCACAAGGGGACATTATTGGAAAAATAATTGGAGAGGAACTTCAAGTCTCCACAATGTCTACTTGAATGAATGCATTGTTTAACCATGCTGATGCCTTCATTGCCTTACCAGGTGGTCTAGGTACATTGGAGGAGATCTTTCATATTTCCTCTTGGGCTCAACTGCACATTCACCATAAACCCATAGGTTTGTTAAATGTTAATGGTTATTATGATAAGTTGTTGTCTTTTCTTGATCACGCTATGGAATATGAATTTCTATCTTCTGCACGACAAATCATAATCTCTGCTGCTACTGCTAAACAATTGATTGACCAACTACGATCTTTCATTCCTGTAATTGATCCTTCCATGAGTCGTATAAATTAGTCAACCAAGAAAAACCGTAAAAAAGCTTAGATTGGATTTGAGTCTTCATTTATGAATCTTTGTGTCTTTTGGTTTTATTAGTGTGTTTTGTTGTTACTTATATTTGTTTCAATGTGTTCCAGGTTTGTCAGTGTTTGTTATTTTAGGTGATATCTTTTATACTCTATCTTTCTACCTTTATACATTGAGGACAATGTCTTGTTTTAGTTGGGGGGAGAGGGTAGTAGCTTTAAAAGAAAAACTGTGTTTTCTATTTCATAAAGCATGTGCAAAATAGTTATTACTATGATGGCAGAGTAAGGAGAATCTTTTATGACTCTTAAGACAAATCTTAGTAATCATTCGTAACAAGGTCTATCATAATACTTGAAATATTTAGATTTACAAACTCTCGCATTGTTATCACTTAATTATGCTCATATACTTATTTAACATGTATTCTTAAACCTTAATTTACACACACACACTTTAACATATGATTGTGGGTTGCACATTGGATTATTACATTATTTAAGTTCTTTTGTTAAAGGTAACAACTAAGGGAAAGGGATAGTATATAATAATAATAATAAATGATAATAATAAAAATATAGATAAGTTTGGTTTCGTAGCT
>SRLM01002437.1:0-22367 GCA_015708895.1 Populus ilicifolia | reverse complement strand
CTCCTGCACTTGGGAGAAGACATCAATCTCTTTGTCGTGTCAGCAACCCATAATCATATGTTAAAGTGTGTGTGTGTAAATTAAGGTTTAATAATACATGTTAAATAAGTATATGAGCAGACTTAAGTGATAACAATGCAAGAGTTTGTAAATCTGAATATTTCAAGAAGTATTATGATAGACTTTGTTATGAATGGTTTCCCATCTAATTTTCTTAAAAACTGGCAAACATGGTCTTTTTTTAGTCAAATTCCCAAGACTATATCAAACATGTTTTTTATAAAAATGGTTCATAATTCATGAATTGCACGATGCTTATCTCGACTATGATAAGACTTAAGAGTCAATAGAACATTATTTAAAGACTCTTTGTGTTTAGAAATAAATCCTACCTTTTGACAATTTTCACAGGTTTTACAGAATGCATGTGATTCCTTGAATATGGCAGGCTAGTAAAATTCATTTTGTAAGATTTCTACAGTCCTTGTTTTTGATGAGAAATGATCCCCACGTGCCTTAGAGTAATAAAATTTAATGAAATTACTTACCTCATTATCGAGAATGCATTTTTGAAATATTTGATTAAGACAACAATTGAATAAGTAAGGGTCATCCCAATAAAAATTTTGTACGTTGCTCAAAAATTTTTTTTTGTCTTCAATGCTCGAGTGAGTTGGTAAAAATCCTGAAGTAAGAAAACTGATATTTTTAGCAAACCAAGACATTGAACTAAGAGAAAGTGGTGATTCATCAGGAAAATAATCATTGAGTGGTGTGATGTTGAGTGTTGCATATGTTGTTACTTTTGATAAAAGATCCGCATTAACATTTTTAATGCTTTTTTCATTCTCGATTTTTTCCTGATTGGTCCTGGTATAAGGAAATGGAAGTGCTGGTGGGGAATTAGTTTTTTCTTTATAATGTTTAGATTCAACCCCTTCCTTACCCTTAAAGATTGACTCATCATCTTTCTCACAAGGTTCAACAATTGGTTTTTGAATAACCTTACTACTACGAAGAGTGATAACTGATTTGACTTAATCCATATGTTGACTTTCAGAACTACTTGCATTTGTAATGTATTGCTCTTTGGGATTTTGTTGTGATTGAGATGAAAACTTACTTTTTTTGTTGAAAACTGAGAGTAAATGTGAATTTTGGAAAAGTATCTTAAAAATCTGTTATGCTTTGAGCAAGTTGAGTGTTGATTGTCTCTTGCTTTTCAATAAATGCATACAAAGTTTCCTCAAAATTTCTTGTAGGAGGTGAAGTATAAGGAGGTGCATATCTATGAGAATTTTAAAAATTATAGTGTTCTTGAAATGATGGTTGTAAAGTTTGTACATTGTTATTATCACTCTTCCAACTGAAATTTGGGTGATTTCTCCAACCAAAATTGTATGTATGTGAGTATAGGTTGTGGTTAGCCTTTTAAAAACTGTTTAAAGCATGAACTTGTTTATGGAGACATTCCTTAAAACACGGCATATTTTGTCACCAAGTCAAGAGTTGGTCACCCACTTATCAATTAGTCATCAAATCTATAGTTCCCAATTTTAGCTTATAAAAGGAGGCATTTACAATGCATTTAGGCATCTTGGTGTCTAGATCAAGATTATGCTCTTGTTTTCTCTCTTTGTATTTTTTGTAATGTTTATGCTTTGCTTTCATTAATATTAAGTTTATATCTTTCAATTCATTTGCTTTGCTTTGGTAACTCTTATCTTATTTATGTTCTTATTTTGCTTATTTATTTTTCTTTCTTTCATTATGTCTAGCTAAGTTTATTATGTTAAGGTGAAAATATTATACTAATGGTGTAAGAATAAGTATAATATAAACTTAATATGGACTTTAATGTTTGATACTAACATGTTTTGTATTTGTTATCTTATTCATTCTTTAATACTTTGCTTGTTAAATGACTAATCTTGATTTATATTGTATAACACTTGATACAACAAATGCTTGACACTTTCATAGCTCATACTGTATGGTATAACTGACACCTGAGCTATGAAAGAAACTTGATTTGTTGTTAACATAAGTTATAATCATGAATGCTTGATGAGATTTACAAGTATTAGCATTAATCGAATAAGATGACTAATTTGATTATGTTAACAATCTATAATCTGATTGGAACCTCCTTCATGTGTGGTTTTCAATTGAATAATAAGAGTTTATATTATACTTGTTTGACATACTATTAATGGATCCTCTAACCTTGACATTGTTTGTTATCATTGTTTAATCGTTACTTTAACTTTTCATCTCAAAATTCTCATCAATTTTTCTTCTTCTTCTTCTTTATTATTGTTACTACTACTACTACTATTACCACTACTATAACAACTACTACTACTAGTATTATTATTAGTATTATTGTTACTACTACTATTATTGTTGTTGTTATTGTTGTTATTGTTGTTGTTTATAATTGTTGTTTATAATTTGTACAATTAACCTCCCTGTGGTTCGACCCCGGTCTTACCGGGTTATTTATTACTTCGACACTCCTGCATTTGAGAGAAGACATCAATCTTTTAGTTGTGTCAACAGCTCTAGATATGACCCAATTACCAAATAATATTCCGGTTTGGACTGTACTGACAACTTTTTTCTAAACTTGACCATCTCTTTGTCCTTTCAATTTCAGTTATTAAATTCATGAATTAATCCTTTCATTTATATGATAGGCTTGCATTTAAAATGAACATTTACCACAAATTAAAGGTATCTTATATTATTAGATATATTATTATAAAATATGCTTTAGTTAAGGAATTATCAATACTTCAGGTGCAAAAAAGATGATATCAAACTTTGATAAAAATGTACTTTTAAGTACTAATCAAAATATACATTTTTTTACAAACTAAGGCTGAATTCCAATCTCAGATTTTTATGGCTTTCCTTGTTTGACCATTTTATTTGACTCATAAAGGAATCAATTATAGAAATGAAAGATTACAATTGATCAATCAGTTATTTGGCAGTAGCAGTAGAGATTCTGATTTGTTGTGCAAAGATGTTAAAAAATTCTATTCTACAACATGATCACGTGTTTACACATCTCATATTTCACTCAATTATGCTTCTCACTTTGAAGTTAAACACAAAAATATAGAACAACCTGGTAATGAAATCCAAATATGTGTACTTAAGAAACAAGAAATATATAAAAAATAAAAAAAATAAAGACACAACTATGATTATAATTTTATGAGTAGTACATATGAAGATACGAAATAAATTAGATGTGAAACTAATGAAATTGACTTTATTAACACCTAAATATTCCAAATATAACTTTTAACACTAGTTAGGCTAATTTCAATATTAGCAAAACATGTTTTATAAGTCATCACAATTAAAACTTGATTACGCAATCTAATACCTGAATTTGATATGCAAACCAAACCAAATTTAAATGAGCCTAAATTTATTATTTGATGTTATTATATCCAAAAGCCCTATAATATAAATCTTGAAGTGATTTCAACATGGTTTGATTCAATCTCCTTTGTATTAGTGTTTTCGCGACAAAATTGGATCTTTAACTTTTTTAACATCCTTTTTTTTTTTGAATTTAGTTACACTAATATGTAGGGATAGTAAGAATAACAACAACACTATTTTTTTTAATAGCACATACAACAAGTAAAAAGAATAAAAGTTGATAAACAACCTAAGAAAACTAAAATTTAGGTTTGGATAGAAATATTGACCAGGAGATAATCCTATATCTAAGAACCAAAGGTATTGGAAATTAAACTTGTACTTATTATTTATAGTAAAACAAGAATCCAAAATATACAAAGAACCACAAAAATCAATTATACCTTGATAAGTCAAATTTATTCTTTACCCATCAAAGAGAAAAATGTTTGAACACGTAAAACACAAATTTATTCAAAATATCATGGCTACTGAATTTTGCTATAAAAAAATCTTAAATAAATCTAATGGACCTTTATTAGGTAGCAAACTAATGGGATTAAACTAATTAATCAGTTAACACAAACCTAGTGTCTAAAATAGTAATAAAACATGATTCTGGGCCAAAACAAGCCCAAACTAAAATGCTAGCCACAAATTGAATATAAATATCCAAATAATAAAGTAAAACAACAACTAAAACCTTAAAATAATTTAAATTAATACAAAGAAATAATCTAACCTAAAAGTAATTTACTATTAAATATTATATAACTCTTATTTTCTTATATCTGTAAGATAAATAAGGAATCCCTGTAAAATTTATATTGAAACATTAAGAAATTTTTATTACACTTAAAAACTATAATGTTGTTCATTAAGTATACATGTAGAACTAGGAAACTCTAAAAAAAATTTGTGGAATATCATCGTATTACGAGGAAAAGAATACTAAACAATTATGAAGTTCGGAAGTTAAAAGATAATAAATAACAAAATTTATATTATATTTTTTGACTTGTATGATAAGACCTTTCAAAGCTTTAATTGGTTTAAAAATTTAACTCAATGTAAAATAATATCCAAGAACACTTGATAAAATATTAGGCTAACTTAATAATTAAATTAAAAATTATATTTAATATCCTAAAATTAGATAGTAAATATAACTACACAATAATCTAAATTTTATGATTAAGTTTTTCTTAGTATCATATCAATGACAATACCCATAAATTATACTATTCCAAGAAATCACATTTCTTTTCGCATCTCATAAAACAAAATTATCGCAGATGCCATATCTCCCGCTTTAACATATTGATAAGAAAAGATATTAAATACCGCAGAATCTCTCATAGACATCAGCTGGAATAGCATTATCTCGAGAAGATAAAAATAATGGGATATTTACCTTTACTTCTTCAAGATGCACCTTTCGTAAGTCACCACTAAAATTTTTACCATTTTGTAAGAATCTAACATTTCTGATTCCAACTATCCCTCTACCTTAAAATAGCTGGATACGCAATATTGTTTTTGGATTTTACTTTTTTTTCATATGGATTGTAAATTCTAGCTGAGAGCGGGTTGTAAAACTAAATTTCTCATCGGTCCATAACTTGAAAGCAGCTGATGAAACTGCTGTACTATAAACTCTATGAAAGTTCAACACAAATACCAAAATAAGGTTAGCGTGCCCCTTCAATAAATAAAAAAGAAAAAGAAAGTACAAGAATATGATGGTGCATTAGCCCTAAAATCTGAGAAAACCTTGTATGTAAAAGAAATTCAATTTAAAGTGGATTCTTAAAGCAAATTTGTATCACAACAAACCAAAAAAGAAACATCTTGAAGGCGTTGCTGGCATTAGGAAGCAGTATTTGAACTCTTGGAATTGCGAAAAGCAATGAACTTCCACGTATCTCTTAATTGAAGATGTAATCAGAAGCCTTTCACATGTTAAACCCATTATCGATCCTGCCAAAATAAACTTTGTTTTCATTTTTTTCTGATAAAATCAAACATATATTTTTTGAGAAAAAAAGGATATATAAATTAGAGAGCAAGCGATCAGATAATTGTAGCCTGAGTTTTTTATTCGCCACGTTATAATTCCGTCAAGGATATCATCACATCTATGGCCCTCCATCAAGTATTTGTTAAGCAAAAAAATAAACCAAAAAACAATAAAGAAAATCTTTGTAAAAAAAAAAGAGAATGAAGAAGGAAGGAAAGAAGAAAGAAGAGCAGAGGGCTCAGAAGGATCCATTGGTGCTTTTATAATCACGAGAACATCATAAAATAGGTAGTTATCAACATCACTGCCCTCGTACTCTTCCTGATCCCATATCAGATACAAAACTGAAGCATAAACAAATTGTAGAGAAGGAAGTTTTAGAGCAAGGAAGGGGGGTTTCGGATATATATTGAATATGATGTTCTTACTAGCTTAATTGCTGCTCATATATTGAATCTCAGAGGTGACTCTAGAGCTTCAGATTAGGGTTAGGGTTTAAATGAGGTCAATGGGCATTCAGGACAGGCCAGGAGCAGCCATTTTTATTTGGACCATCAGCCCAGTTTCAGTTTGGTTGCTGCCTTAATATTCTTTTTTTCTTCTTCTAACCAAGTTGAAGAGAATAATATCGTAAGACTCCTTGTCGAAAAACAAAAGAAAGAACATAAGACCTAGTTTATAACTTAGAAACTAATTATCGACTACGTACATAATTTTTTATTTATTTTTAAATGTATTTGTAACTCATTTTTTTTTAATTATGATCGATTTTATGTTTTCAACGGGTGATGAAACTCAATAACTTTTTTTAAAAAGGAGGGGCTAAAGCAAATATATTATAATTTCAAAACATAACAAAAAATGTGAAATATACAGTAGAACTACTGAGAATTTTTAAATGTAAAAAAATTCAACTAATTCATTTAAAAATTGAATAATGTGAACATTTTACAGACGTAAAAAGCAAAAGAAAAGCACAAGCCTTGACCAATACCAAAACAATTACCTTCCTTTTCTACGTTGCTTTATGTTAGACATAAATTTCTTTTTATTGACTCTATCACGAACATCATTTCTTTTTGTTTTCAACATAAATGGTTAGAAAATCATTCAAAAATAAATTTACTTTTCATCTTGTTTTGAAGTTTTTCCTAAACAATTTTCATTACGTTCTGTAATTGTTGTAGATACTGGAATGGAAGGGTAAAAACAAGCTTCATTAATCTATTAATAAGAAGAAAGATGGTGGCCTTTCTCGTTGACACCGATCCTTCACATAATTCTTGAATCCTAGATAGCTCTCTTGAAACTCAGGATTATGTGGAACATCAAGTTCAAAATGTTGGGTGCGCATTTCTTGCCCAGGGAAATCTCCTGAATACAAATTCTTCGCTAGTTTGTGAATTTTGGTCAATATTGAATTGTTTAAATCCATTTCTTGGATCAAGAGCATAACTAGAAACAAGTAACTTCACTATATCCTCATTGATGGTTAATATATTTTTTTTAAGTAATATGTTGCCGTTTGTGCCATGACCCAAACGACAACACCTCCATAAAAAAACACCCCACATCTTTTTTGTTTTTCTTTTCATATATATATATATATAGATANTATATATATGAAAAGTTCTAAGGAGTTAAGAATGTAGCGCCGCAAACTGCTCATGCACAAAATACTTTCCGGAGGTGTTTTTTATATAGATTCTTTGCAAAATACAACCTTCTATTCAAGTGAAGTGCCTTATACTTTTTGCTAATAACTGTATAGCGAATATGCGAATCACTTTTTATGTAATGGGAACACTTTCACGTTGACATTTACTAATATTGTCACCAATTAATTGTCATGCGATTCTACAGGTGCATCGATGCAAGATTTATAAATATACTGGATCAGGTAAATAACAAAGATCAACACCATTCACTATTTTCTCATACTCTATATTTTACTTTCATCCTTATATATATATATATTTTATTTTTTTCATAAAAATTACTAACTTAGGTATTTCCATGAGAAACTAATTTCTCAAGCAAACTTTCAACCACCAATCAAGCCTAACAAAACCCAAATACAAGCCCACACATATCAGTCCACTTTTATAATTGTGAAAAGTTTAATATTTTACATGAAGTTTTTTCCTGATTTCATGAGTGACAACAACTAGAATAAAAAATAATTTATTTTCATTTCATATATCTTCATAAAAAATATTTTTCATGCCTAACAAAATTTCAGGCCAAAGGAGAATAATTAATCTTCTCATTATCAAAACTCTAGCTCCCTTAGGTTTTCAAAAGCTCTTTTATTAGATGCAAATGCTCAATAATATTGTAATCACAATGCAACTGCATATTTACACTTTTTCTTCTCCATAATAATATACTCCATTAACTGTGCAATGACTCTAGCTCCTGAAAGAGAAAGGGCATAATAACATTTAAGTGAGTATCACTTGCACTTCTACACTTATAAGGAGTTACATATATCATTCTCACACAAGACGCTCCAAACAACTGAGTTGCCATTAGTCTCAATTTGAGTCTCACTCATGTAATATAAAAAGACTTGGGTGTGAGACAAGCTTCATGACTCCACGAGCTCACAAGTAAGAACATAGCTTTTACTAAGTGGGAGAATTCCTATTTTGTTATAAAATATTACACACTTGGCTCTCCAATTATTATGTCATCATAAAACCCAACTTAAAAAACTATAAAGTACCTACAAATTTCTAAGAGCATGTACAAAGTATGTAAAGCATTGTACAAGTTGTTATACAAGGTGATAATGTTATGAGTAAAGTATAATGCTATGTAGATTTGCACAAGTATGGTACCAACTTTATTCTCTACTTTCAAGATCTTAGCTTCAAACTCATCTCCCTATCCAGTGTAAGAATTCTAGCTAAAAATGCATCACAAAGTTCTTCATTGTCACATAGTAAGAAGATGAAAAAAATCAAGACCTATCTCTAAAAGTATAATAAAAAAGTGCTTAACATGTAATGACTCCTTGAGCCAAATATTATAGAAGCCTTGATTAATGAAGCTTACAACTATTTTTCTATGAGAAAAGTTATATATTATGCTTGACCAAAACCTCCTCAACATTAAATGCATAAAGAGAAATTACATCAGGATGGAAAAAGTCAACTTGATTAGATAAGGACACTCTCATTACTATACACGAATAGAGTCTCCATCTTGTTATTATTTTTTTATAAGAGCAAAGAAAAAAAAAAGCACTAGAGGCTCATCCAAAATGGCCTAAATATTTCACAAGCTCACGACTACTTTTTTAATTATCACACAAACTGAGGTGCTAACTGCTATTAGAGAGAAAGAATTTGTGCAATATCTACCTCTCATAAAAAAAGGCTTGAATTCTATACTTTTTACTGTGATCATAGGCATGATAACATTGAGGAATGTCACACCTTAAAAAATAAGATATAAAGGTTAATTATAAGGGGTTACCTTTTAAATTTCATGAGAAAAGAGATAAAAGCAGAGTAAGAAATGAAAGAAGTTTGCATGTTTAATAAAGTTGGATAATCCCTAAATTATCTTATATATTATATCTCTGTTTTTTATTTTATTTTTTTTAAATAAAGCAGTAATTTTAGTCTATATCTCCAATGTTTCCAAACATATCTTTATGAAAAGTCTCTATAACTCCAAACATGTCTCCATAAAAAGTCTCTAAGTCTCAACATGTATCTATTCAACTCAAAACATTATTGGTTTTTCCCTTCTTAATAATGATTTTTATAGGTTCCTTTAGATTGCTTCTTAGTCTTATCATATCTTATAAATATCTTTAACTTTTATATTTTGATATTTATGATTCTGCATACTTAACCTCCCTATGGATCAACCTCGGTTTTATTTGGTTATTTATTATTTTGACACTCCTGTATTTCAAAAAAGACATCATTTATTTAATCGTATCAAGTTTTTTAGGTAAGTTAGCATACAAACTATAAATCTTATTCTTGTTTTTGTTTTACTTTTATTTTTTTATCTTTTCTCTCTCTCTTTTCTGCATTTACATGAAAGTTTGATCATACATATTAGATGATAAACTTTCTAAGAAATCTTTATATTCTTTAAAAAACATGGTTGAAGAAAATAAATAGTCAATTCATAATTGTCATATGTGGGTGAGAGGTAATGATCAGAACAATCTTATAATATTGAGAGACCATATGAATCCAATAAGAACACTTGTAATATTATGTATAGTTTTTTCTCTAAATACATCTCACTTTAATTTTAAGTTAAATATTATTTAATTTTTAGCTAATTTTCATGGCTTAAATTAAAAAAATTTATACTTGTATTGAGAAAAAATTAAAGAGGTTTCTAACACTTATAATGACTTAAATTGTAGCATGAATACCATTAGACTAAAGCTTTTTTTTTCTTTTTCTTTAAAAGCTAAAGCTAAAACATGGTTATTAAATCTTAGGTCAAGATCTATTCGTGATTGAGATGAAATGCAATAATAATTTTTAAAGAAGTTTTTACCTTCTTATTGAACAAATTCTTTCAAAAAATAAATCCCCACTTTTATTTAAAAATTAAGAGAAACATTTTACTAGAGTTAGTATAGGTATAAAAAGTTGTTTAATAGTTGGTCACATCATGGTTTTGAAATATGAAGATTAGTTTTACACTTTTATGAAGATTTAACACATAAAAGTCAGCAAATTGTGGAAATGATATGCAATGAAACTCTTAAAGATAAAGATTTTGACGAAACAATAGAGTACATATACTTTTTACTTGAAAATACTTAAAATTAGAACATTATAGACACTTGTAAGGCATAAAGGCATCGAGTAAAACTCAGCCGCATATATCAAGTGGCAGCAAGTATAATCTTAGAGTAAATCATGACCTCTAAGTCAAATTCACATCTTTAGATAGAAAAGTCGAGGTACTTAAATTGAAAAAAGAGTTGATAATTAAAATCTATTTAAGAACTTGTGTCAAATTTATGAAAACTAATGAACATACAACTAATGATTTTCCAACTTTGTCATATTTTAAGGATTGCTCACACGAACAAGTCAATGCGTTAAACATTTTTTAAATACCAAATCCTAATCCATACTTGTAAATTTGCAATCTTAGTTAGAGAAATCATCTAAATTTCAGTTAGAAGTGTAATAAAATCATGCATAAACTTCACAGCCACCCTTTACTCACAATATAATTTTTAAGATTCTTAAGGATACACAGCTCTTTATATTCTTTGTCCTAGAAATAATTTTGAGAAAACATTATATCTATTCATAACTAAGAGTTAATCAATACTTAAAATGCTTAAATTATGATAGGTTTGAAGGAAACTCTTACAAGATTCAAATTTGCTCTTCATTTTGAGGAGAAAGATAAGTTTCTTTCTCAACCATATCAAAATTCCAAAATACAATACAACTTCTTAAGTGTAGGTAACTCAATGAGCCAGTAAATAGATCAAGTCAAATCAATCATAACTTTTCACAGTGGTAAGGTAGTTTAAAAATTTATTCTTGAACCTTATAAGAAAGATAATAAATCAATTTATGAGGGTAAGGAAAAGGTCAAACTTGAACATTACAATGAAAAAAATAATTTTCTACTAGTACTTTCATCTCCTCATACCATTATTAATTAAAGGAAAGTGAATCATAATTTTAAAATTTTTAAAATTTTCAAACAAATAATGATAAATATACCTTTATTGAATGCTATTAAATAGGTACCTTCTTCGTAGTGGTAAAACTGGTTAGTGCATATGCATTGACTATATGAAACTTAACTTAATGAATAATGCATATGCTATTAAATAGGTACCTTCTTCGTAGTGGTAAAACTGGTTAGTGCATATGCATTGACTATATGAAACTTAACTTAATGAATAGAAAATTTTATTGTTCCTTACCTTTCATGGATCAAATCCTAGATAAAGTTGCAGATTATGAATTTTATTATATCTTAAATGGCTATTCAAATTACAACCAAATTAAAATTGCACTTGAAGATTAAGAGAAAACAGCTTTCACATGTCCATTTAGTATTTTTGTATATTGAATGATGCATTTTGGATAATATAATGCATTAGTCATATTTTAAAGGTGTATGTTTAGCTTATTTAGTGATTTGGTTCACTATTTTCTTAAAATGTTCATGAATGATTTTCTATTTTTAGTGATTTATTTGATAATTTAACTAAATTGAAAAAGTATTGAAGAGGTGTGAAGAGAAAAATTTTATGCTAAATTGAAAAAAATATCATTTTATAGTAATAAACAGTATTGTACTTGGTCATATTATTTCATCAATAGAAATTGAGGTTGACAAGTTTAAAATCAAGTTAATTGTTAACTTGTTAATTCCAAAATATATTAAAGATGTTAGATCATTTTTAAGACAAGTTATTTTTTTAAGAGGTTTATCAATGATTTTAGTGTAATATTTAGTAATTGTGTAAGCTTCTAATAAAGAATAATGTTTTTGAATGGACTGAATATTATAAAGAAATCTTTTTTTAAAAAAAATAAAAACTTGCTTACTTCTTCTCTAATCATTCGACCTCCTAATTAATCATTGTCTTTTGAAATAATGTGTGATGCTAATAATTATATCGTTGGTGTTGTTTTAGTACAAAAAATAAGAAACTTTATGTGATTTATTATGCAAGTAAAAATCCTCAAATGAATTATTCCACCACTAAAAAGAATTACTTGTAGTATTATTTGAAATGTGAAAAATTTAGATCTTATCTTATTGGCTTACCTGTTATTGTTTTTAGTAATTATATAGTATTAAAATTTCTTTTTTCTAAGAAGAATTATAAGGATAGATAGTTTGGTATGATAGATCTTGTTACTTTAAAAATTTGATATCACAAATAAAGATAAGAAAGACACAAAAAATATTATCACTGATCATTTATCAAGATTGATAATAGAGTCAAAATTTGATATCATATCAATCAATGATTATTGTCCTAGTAAATCTTTATTTTTTGTTGCTATACTGCTTTGGTTTATTAATATTATGAATTTTTTTGCAATAAAAGATTTGTCACCTTATTGGAATGCCAAATATAAAATAATTTTTTTGAGTAAAGTAAAGAATTTTTAGTAGGATGATCCTTACATGTTCAAGTATTGTCTTGATAAATTATCTGAAAGATGTATACCCAATAAGGTAAGTAATTTTATTAAATTTTATCATTAATGAGAGGCATGTGTGAGGTCATTCTTCATTAAAAAAGATAATTGTAAAAATATTAAAATATAAATTTTATTAACCCATCATGTTCAAGGACACACATGTATTCTGCAAAGAATGTAAAAATTATCAAAAGTTAGGATCTATTTTACTTTTAAATTGTATTCTTATAAAATCTTTGATCGTTGGGGTATCAATTTCATGAGAAAATTTCCTCCATCATTTGGTTTTTTATATATATAATCACAATAGATTATTTTAAAAATAGTTAGAGGCAATTACAAGTCAAAATAATAATCATAAAACAACAATCAAATTTTTGAAAGATAATTTAATAAGTTAATTTATAATCTCTCAAACCATGATAAGTGATTATAGAGTTCATTTACACAACAAGCCATTTGAATCCTTAATAAAAAAATATGAAACCACATATAAAATTACAACCCCTTATTACCCTTAGACAAATAAACAAGTAAAACTTACTAATATACATATCAAACAAATCTTGAAAAAAATAGTGAAATTCAATTAGAAAAAATGCTTTTTAAAATTTAATGATGCACTTTAGGTTTATCAAACTTCTTTGAAAACATTGAAAACATTATTAGGCATGTCATCTTATAAGCTAGTTTATGGAAAACTTGTCACTTGCCTTTGAAACTTGAACATAAAGCTTATTAAGCAATTAAAACTTTCAATTCAAACCTTGATAATAGCCAACTTCTTAAGTTACAAATAAACAAACTTGAGGAATTAAGAAATGATGTATACAAGAATTTTAAAATTCATCAAGCAAGAATTAAAGTGTTTCGTGACAAGAAAATTTTAAGAAAAACATTTGATGTTGCTTAAAAGGTGTTTTATATATAATCATTTACCCACTTATTTTTTTTAGAAAGCTAAAATAAAGATGAAGTGGTCCATAAATTAAAAAACATGTGTATCATTATAGGACCTTTGATATTAAGAATTCAAATAATGAAAACATTTTTAGGGTGAATGAACATCATTTAAAAGCATACTTTGATAATGTTTCTAATGAAAATGAATCTATTAGTTTGAATGATTTTGTTTATAAATATTTATTATTTTTTTCTCATATTTTTTCATGTTTCTTTTTATGTAATTTTTGTTTTGCTAGTCTTTTTCCAACCTTAGTCAAATAACAGATAAAGATATTTGTGACTTTTAAGTCGGTTCTTTAATTTTCTATGATAACTGATATATATTTAATACATTTATTAATCAAATGTTTAGTTTTTTGTTTATTATATTTTACTTACATCTCTTATCCATCTCCAACCTTGAAAAATGGATAACATTTTTTAGAAATTGGAAAGGTTTTTTCATAATTTGCCTTAAAATACAATAACAATTGTTCAATAGATATGAGAGATTAAGGTTGTTTAATGCTCTATGAAATTCTTATAGATACTTAATAGATGATTAAAACAAAAGTTTGATTATCATGTAAGTTTTTATTTTTATATTTTTAATTTCACATGTGCCTAACATAGGTAAAATCACTTTTGCAAAAAAACATTTTGCAAAACAATTGAAAGTTTATCATAATGTCATTCTTTAGGAATAGTTTCTATTAATCGTCAAGATAAAATGCAATTCATTAAGGATAGCTTAAGTAAGGAGTTTTTAGATAATCTTTTATTGACTCTTGAGATGTATCCTAATAGAGATATACATTGTGTAATTCATTATTTATGGCTATATTTTTATTAATAAAAAATATGCTAGATATAGTTTCAAGAATCTAACTAAAAAAGATTTTATTTTTTAGTTTTAAAAAAAGTTGGATAGAAAGTCTATCCTTAAACTATAGAGGGAATTTAAACCAATTTTTTTTTATATAAAATCAAGAAAAGTTATGAGTCATAGTCATCACTACTTGTATATATACATGTTACGACACATACAAAAAAGAATTTAGTTAGTTTATCCATAAAAATGATATGATTGCATTTCTTTTTTCATCTCTATAAAATCTTTTCATTATTCCCTTTATTTTCATTCAACCCCTACAAAGAGTATGGAAAGTGTAGAAATAATAGGATCCTCGATTCATAAAATAAAAAATATTTATATTTTTTATGGATTCAGTCCTAGAAAACAAAATGAGTTTTTAAAATCAACAAATCATCTTAGTTAGATATTATAAAAGAAATATTCATTTAGTATATAGAGAAGGCCACTTTAGGATAATGATAAGACCAAAAGATTGATGTTTTCTCTCAAGTGCAGGAGTGTCAAGGTAATAAATAACCCAACAAAACCGGGGTCAAATCACAAGGAGTTTAATTATATAAATTATAGATAACAATAATACAACAACAATATTAACAATAACAAGAGCAACAACAGCTGCAGCAACAACAACAACAACAACAACAACAATAATATTAATATTAATATTAATATTAATAATGATAATAATAAAAAAGAATAAGAAGAAGTTGATGGAACTTTGAGATGAAAGATTAATGTAAGGATTAAAAAATAATAACAATAAATATCAAGGTTAAAGGATCCACTAATAGTATGCTAAACAAGTATAATATAAACTCTTATTACTCAAATGAAAACCATACACAAAGAAGGTTCCAATCAGATTATAAATTGTTAATATGATTATATTAGTTATCTTATTCAAATAATGCTAATACTTGTAAATATTATTAGGCATTCATGCTTGTAATTTATGTTAACAACAAATTAAGTTCCTTTCACAGTTTAGGTGTCAGTTATACCATACAATATTAGCTATAAAAGTGCTAAGTATTTGTTGTACCAAGTGTTATACAACATAAATCTACATTAGTCATTTAACAAGTGACACGATTAAAAGATTAATGTTTTCTCCCAAGTGCAGGAGTGTTGAAGTAATAAATAACCCGGCAAGACCGGGGTCGAACTACAGGGAGGTTAATTGTACAAATTATAAATAATAATAATACAACAAGAAGAATAAGAACAACAACAACAACAATAATAATAGTAATAACTATATTAATAATAGTAGTAGTAGTAACAATAATAAAGAAGAATAAGAAAAATTGATGAGAACTTTAAGATGGAAAATTAAAGTAAGGATCAAACAACGATAACAAACAATCTCAAGGTTAGAGGATACACTAATGGTATGTCAAACAAGTATAGTATAAACTCTTATTATTCAATTGGAAACCACACAAAAAGGAGGTTCCAATCATATTATAGATTGTTAACATGATTATATTAATCATCTTATTCAATTAATGCTAATACTTGTAAATTTTGTCAAGCATTCATGATTATAACTTATGTTAACAACAAATCAAGTTCCTTTCATAGCTCAGGTGTCGGTTATACCATATAATATGGGCTATGAAAGTGCTAAGCATTTGTTGTACCAAGTGTTATACAACATAAATCAAGATTAATCATCTAACAAGCAAACTATTAAAGAGTGAACAAGATGACAAATATAAAACATGTTAGTATTAAACATTAAAGTCCATATTAAGTTTATATTATACTTGTTCTTACACCATTAGTGTAACCTTTTCACCTTGACATAATAAACTTAACTAGACGTAATGCAAGAAAAAAAATATATAAATAAAATAAAAAAATAAATAAGATAAAAGTTAACTAAGTAAATGAAAGGAAATAAAAGGCAAAAACTTGATATTAATGAAAGCAAAGCATAAATATTATAAAAAATACAAAAAGAGAAAGCAAGAACATGATCTTGATATGGAAACCAAGATACCTAAATACATGGCAAATGCCTCCTTTTATAGGCCAAAATTAGGAACTCTGATTTGATGACTAATTGATGAGTAGGTGGCCAACTCTTGACTTGGTGACAATCCTTATCTTCTCTTGTTTGCCTAAAACATTATTAATAACATCATAATTGGAGCCACTTGAAAACATAAAAGTTGTAGGAAATTATCTCATCTTTCTTATGTAAAAAATTCAGCTCATTTCAACTTTGAGAACTATAGATATGGCTAAAATACTGAACAATGCTCGGGCTAGAAGGCAGATTCGGGCTTATTTGTTGTTGCAACAATTTGAACTTGAAAATGACCTTTTTAGATCTTGGGCTCCATATAAAAGTTGTAGGCCTATGTCTTACCTTTCCATCCATATAAAGTAGACCTAAATCTGAGATCTATAGCTCTAAGTTTGGCCATCTCTTTATCCTTTCAATTTCAGTTCTTAAATTCATCAATCAATCAATCCTTTCATTTATGTGATAGACCTGCATTTAAAATGAATTACCACAAATTAAAGGTATCTTATATTATTAGATATATTATTATAAAACATGCTTTAGTTAAGGAATTATTGATACTTTTAGTGCAAAATGATGATATAAAACCTTGATAAAAATACACTTTTAAGTATCAATCATACCCCCCAACTAGCTTGTTACTAGTCCCTAGTAATCAAAGCATTAAAATAGAGAAACAATTTGCAAATTCCATAAAGTAAGGTATTCATCATTTAACTTCCATTAATCTATCCAGATAAATTCATCATTTAACTTCCATTAATCTATCCAGATGAACAAACTTTCATTAAATTTATATACCTACTCAATACCTCTTAACGAGATATTCATAAACCTTTCTTTTGTGCTTAATGTATCAACACATAATTATGGAGCTTTTCTTGAAAGAAAACAAAATTTTTGTTCTAATGTTTAAGGTTAACTTCCTTGGGTTGGGATTATTATTTTTATCTTTTTTTTTAATATATACATATAATTTAAAACACCATGTATCTATAACCCATGTAACGAGCTTTCAGCTAATGACTCCTAGATTAGTTGGTCTTAGGGCATTAGGTGTTATGACACCCCTACGAGCTTAATAACTCGGGTCACAGATACTGATATGTAAATAGTGCAATGTTTGATTCCTTTAAGCTTTTCTCCTCAACCCATGTAACAAGCATTGACCCAATATCTTCTAAGTCAGTTGACTTTAGGGTATTAGGTGTTAAAACACCCCTTCATGCTTAATTGCTTAAGTTAGAGAGGCTACGAAACCAAACTTATTTACATTTTTATTATTATCATTTTTTTTCTTTTTTTTCTTTTTAATTATATATTATCCTTTTCCTTTAGTTGTTACCTTTAACAAAAAAACATAAATAATGTAATAATCCAATATGCAACCCACAATCATATGTTAAAGTGTGTGTGTGTGTGTAAATTAAGGTTTAAGAATACATGTTAAATAAGTACATGAGCAAAATTAAGTGATAACAATGCAAGAGTTTGTAAATTTGAATATTTCAAGAAGTATTATGATAGACCTTGTTACGAATGATTACTAAGATGCGGCTCAAGAGTCATAAAAGTTCTCCTTACTCTGCCATCATAGTAACAATCATTTTGCACATGCTTTATGAACTAGAAAACACAGTTTTTTTTTTTAACTACTACCCTCTCCCCCCAACTAAAACAAGACATTGTCCTCAATGTTTAAATGTAGAAAGATAGAGTATATAAGATATCACCTGAAATAACAAACACTAACAAACCTGAAACACACTGAAACAAATATAAAAAACAACAAAACACAATAATAAAACCAAAAGACATAAAGATTCACAAATGGAGGCTCAAATCCAATCTAAACTTTTTACGGCTTTCCTTAGTTAACCAATTTATGCGAATCATGGAAGGATCAATTATAGGAATGAAATATTGTAGTTGGTCAATCATTTGTTCAGCAGTAGCAACTGAGATTATGATTTGTCATGAAGAAGATGTTAGAAATTCCTGTTGCACAGCATGATCAAGAAAAGACAACAACTTATCATAATAACCATTAACATTTAACAAACCTATGAGTTTATGGTGAATTTGCAGTTGGGCCCAAGAGGAAATATGAAAGATCTTTTTCAATGTACCTAGACCACCTGGTAAGGCAATGAAACCTTCAGCATGGTTAAACATTGTATTCATTCGAGTTGACATTGTAGAGACCTATAGTTCCTCTCCAATTATTTTTCCAATGATATTCCCTTGCATTAAAGCTTCGGAGACGACCTCCAAAACTTGACTACCTCCTAAAAATATAGCTATTGACACACTTCTCATTAACCCAAGACTGCCTCACCCATACACTAAATGAATCTTTCTCTCAGCTAGCACTTGACTAAGATGATTTGCTGATTCTAAAAACTTCTTTTTTTTTTAGGACTAAATCCACTAAAAACACAAATATTTCTTATATGATGACCTGAGGAACTTGTCATTTCTACACACTTCTATATTTGTTGAATGTATAGGTTGAGTAGAAATGAAAGGAAGGAAGAGAGGGTTTTATAGATGAGAAATTAGAAAGACAATCATACCACCTATATGTAAGCTAGATAGAGTCTCACACACACATTCTCTCTTTTTATTTATTTATTTATTTACTTTTAAAAAAACATGTGTATGTACAGGTAGTTGTGATTGTGGCTCATATCTTCCCTTGGTTTTATGTCTAAGAACGGCTTAAACGTCCTCTATGGGTTAGGGACAGGCTTCCCATCTAGTTTTCTTAAAAACTGCCAAACAGGATCTTTTTTAATCAAATTCCTAAGACTAAGCCGATCATGTTCTTTATGAAATAGTGGCCATAAATTATGAATTACATGATGCACATCTCCATTAGGATGCATCTCAAGAGTCAATAGAAGGTTATCTAAAGACTCTTTACTCAGGCCATCCTTAATGAATTGTATTTTATCTTCACGGTTTATAGATACCATTCCTAAAGAATGACATTGTGCATTACAAGTCCATCTAGCACATCGATGACAGACTTTCAGTTGTTTTGCACGACACTTATTTGCAAAAGTGTTTTTACCTCTTCTAGGTATGTGTGAAATAAAAGAGTTAGAGGACTTACCTCATAATCGGACCTTTGCTTCAATCAACCAGCAAATATCTTAAGAAATTCCATGATTCATTAACAATCTCAATCTTGCACATCTAGCACAGTAAATTTTGTAATCGCATTCTGAGGTAGAGCAGGAAAATATTTTTTTAATTTTTCAAGATTAGTGTCCATTTTCAAATGAGAATTGGAAGAGAGATTCAAAGAATTGCATAAATATATACACAGATATCAGTTATTGTGGGAAACTGAAAGAACCGACTTAAGTCATGGAGTACCATTATCCGCTATTTGATCGAGGTAAGAGAAACTAGCAAAAATCACTCAAAAAAACACAAAAAAAATATGAGAAAAAAAAATCAATCTTTATATATAGGATCACCCAATTCAATAGAGTCATGTTCAACTAAAAAATTGTCAAAGTAAACTTTCAGACGATATCCATTTACCTTGAAAACATTATCATTCATTAGATTCTCGATGTTGTAGGCCCCATATGGATGCACATGTTTCACAATAAAAGGACTGCTCCATATTGATCTTAATTTTTCAGAAAATAAATGTAGTTGAGAATTATAAAACAAGACTTTTTGACTAAAATTAAATGTTTTTCTCAATATTCTTGTCATGAAACTCTTTGATTCTTGCTTTATGAATTCTTGAATTTTCATAGTTGACTAGCATTATCCAGATTTGAATTGAAAGCTTTAATAGCCCAATAAGCTTTATGTTCAAGTTCCACAAGCAAGTGACAAGGTTTTTCATAGACTAGTCTATAAGGTGACATACCTAATGATGTTTTATAAGTAGTTCGATAAGCCCAAAGTGCATCATTAAGTCTTAAAAACTAATCTTTCCTATTACGGTTCACTATTTTCTCCAAAATATGTTTGATCTCTCTATTAGCAAGCTCTACTTGTCCACTTGTTTGAGGGTGATAAAGGGTGGCAACTTTGTGTGTGATTTCATATTTCTTCATTAAAGACTCAAATGGCTTGTTGCAGAAATGTATTCCACCATCACTTATTATGGCTCGAGGGACCCCCTATCGACTAAAAATATTTTCTTTCAAAAACTTTATCACTGTTTTATGATCATTGTTTCGACTTGGAATTGCCTCTATCCATTTTGAAACATAATCTACTGCAACTAATATGTATAAGAAACCAAATGATGGAGGAAATGGACCCATGAAATCTATACCCCAACAGTCAAAGATCTCAATGACAAGAATAGGATTTAAAGGCATTATGTGACGTTTTGAAATTGATCCAACCTTTTGACAATTTTCACAAGACTTGTAGAATACATGTGAGTTTTTGAACATGGTGGACCAATAAAATCCACTTTATAAGATTTTTGCAGTTGTCTTTCTTGATGAGAAATGACCCCCACATGCCTTAGAATGACAAAATTTAATGACACTACTTACCTAATTGTCAGGAATGCATCTTCAAAATATTTGATCAGAATAATATTTGAATAAATAAGGGTCATCCCAATAAAAGTTCTTCACTTCATTCAAGAACTTTCTTTTATCTTGGATATTCCAATGAGCTGGCAATTGTCCTGAAACAAGAAAATTGACAATATTAGCAAACCAAGACATTGCAAAGACAAAAAGTAAAAACTCATCGGGAAAGTAGTCATCGATTGGTGTGATGTCAGTTTTCTAATTTGTTGTCAATCTTGACAAGTGATTTGCAACAACTTTTTCGCTACCTTTCTTATCTTTGATTGTGATATCAAATTCTTGAAGTAACAAAATCCATCGCACCAATCTAGCCTCTGAATCTTTCTTAGAAAGAAGATATTTCAATGTTGCATGATCATTAAAAACAACAATAGGTGAGCCAATAAGATAAGACCTGAATTTTTCACATGCAAATACCACTACAAGTAATTATTTTTCAGTGGTGGTGTAATTTATTTGAGCACTATTTAAAGTTTTACTTGCATAGTAAATTACATAAGGTTTCTTATCTTTTCTTTATTTCAAAATAGCACCAACGACATAATCACTAGCATTACACATTATTTCAAAAGGTAATAACCAATAAGGAGGTTGAATGACAGGAGCACAAGTAAGCAAGTTTTTAAGTTAACAAAGGCTTTTTCACAATGTTTAGTCCATTCAAAAATATTATCCTTTGTTAGAAGGTTACTTAAGGGCTTAGATATTACGCTAAAATCTTTGATGAACCTTCTATAAAAACCAGCATGTCTTAAGAATGATCTAACATCTTTAATAGATTTTGGTGTTGGCAAGTTTGTAGTTAACTCAATTTTAGATTTGTCAACCTCAATTCCTTTTGATGAAACAATATGACCAAATACAATGTCGTTTGTTACCATAAAGTGATATTTTTTTCCAATTCAGCACAAGATTCTTCTCTTCACACCTGGTCAAAACCTTTTCTAAGTTATCCAAACAATCATTAAATGAATCATGAAAAATAGAAAAATCATCCATGAAAATTTGAAGAAAATGTTCAACTATATCACTAAATATACTAAGCATGCATCTTTGAAATGTGGCTGGTGCGTTACATAATCCAAAAGGCATCCTTCGATACATAAAAGTACCAAATAGACATGTGAAAGTAGTCTTCTCTTGATCTTCCAAAGCAATTTCAATTTGGTTATAACCCGAATAACCATCTAGGAAATAATAAAATTCATGACCTACAACTTTTTTTAGGATTTGATCCATGAAAGGTAAAGGAAAATGATCTTTTCTAGTCATTGAATTAAGTTTCCTATAGTCA